>PISX010011859.1:0-63258 GCA_004024625.1 Mellivora capensis | reverse complement strand
TCTCTCTCGTATCCCTCTACTTTTGTACTTATAATCCTTTGATACTCTCGTTTACTTCTCTCATTGCTTCAGTTGAGTTCTGACAACTTATATTTTATCTTTTCCTGCTATTTAGTTATCTTGCATGTAAATTCTTTTTTGTGTGTTTTGAGCTCCTACTTCATGGAATTGACTGGTTTTTAAATTTTTAAAATTTGTCAAGAAATATTTGGTCATGACTTTTATATGCCCCATGACAATATATTTCCAGATGTTATTATGAATGTACCATTTATTTTTCTTGTTTCTTCCATTCTTTTCCTTTTTTTCTTTAGTGTACTTGAACATCCTGTTTTGATTCCCTTGTTTATTAAGCATCTTTGAAAGGGTGGGTTTTCCCATTTATATTAAGATCAGTTCACATCAGGACCAAGCCAGAACTGAATTATAGACCAGTTGGGATTATCCTCTTAGCTCAAGAAATCTTATAAGAGTTCATGTACCCTTCTTTTCCTTCAGCAAATGGAATAGGCAACTTTGGGGGTTTCTTTTTTAATTCAGAGTCTTTTTTATCTTATATTGGCACAGAGGCAGTATGCTTCCTACATACATAGCTTTTTGGTGGGTTTCTTTATGTCACTTTACCTTCTTTTTTTCATGGAACAAAATAAGGTCCATAGAATGCAGGGATTTAAGTTGTGCCAACACCATTAAAGAATTGCATTTTGCTGACTCATTCTGACATCTGCACCTGAGATGCCTGTACTCCACTCTCCCTTCTCTACAACATACCCACCCTTGCATGGTCACCACTGTCATAGTTATTGCACATGTACGTATTGCAGGAGCCTCATCAGCTTTGGTCCCTGGTCATTATAATGAGCAGAATATTCCTCTTGACCTGCTTTGTATATGCATATGTATATGTAGGATAAAAGAGAAATAAACCTTTGTTGTATAAAGCTTCTGAGATATGAGGCTGTTTGTTACATAGCAAAACCTAGCCTATTTTGACTGATACAGTTTGTTCACAACTGGGGGTGCTACGCTCCAGGGCATTTGGAAATATAAGGAAGGCACTTCTGGCTGTCACAATGACAGCATCCAAAGGGCAGGGACACTAAATCTCTGGTAATGCTTGCAACAGTTCTTTGCAATAATGTTTGCTTTGCTGAAATGTCAATAGTTTCCCCTTTGAAAAACTCAGTAAATGGCTTGACAAGTACATCTAAATTGCCTTCCTGAAATGAGTGCCCATTACTAAAACCTTACCCAAACTGGATATTTTCTGGCTTTTTAAAATCTTCTATTTTTAAGTAATTCAGATCATTTTAAATTTTTATGTATGTACTTATTATCTCCTAAATATAATATCCATGAGTGGGCTGTTAGAGCTTATTAATTTTTATATCATTTTCATAAAGTTATTGGTATTCAGTAAATATCTGTAGATTTCATTTGACTGAAATGTCTTCTTGGGCCCAGGATTGAAGTGAATTCCATAAATTCCATATTGTGGGTGCAGATTAGTGAAATGTGGGTACCCCTTTTGTTTTCTATAGTTTGAACTAACAAGAGGCTTGGAAAATAAACAATTGAAAAAGACATTCCCTAAAGGTAGCCATCAAGTGTAATAAGACTCAAGTCAAATGGCCCAGCTGTCACAGTAAAATACAGCCTATTGACTTTCTTCTCACTAGGGAAAAGCACTGCTTGCCACTTACCACAGGCAGCATGGAGAGAAAGTATCACCCTAAGAACTGCAGGAGGGAATGTCTGTGTAGCTGAGAAAAAGGCACAAAATAAATCTGGTTGCATGTGTCCGCCTAGTAGATAACCCTATGTTTTACAGGGAGAAGGGTGGGTTACATAACTATCTCACTTTAAGGATCAGAAAATAAGTAGCACCATCAGAAAATATAACTGACATAATAAGCAACATTTTTTTTAATCATTAAAAAAATTAGTTAAATACCAGCTAGGTGAAAACTCCCGGCATAGAGAAGTAGCTAGGAAGCTTACACAAAGATAAGCAGGATAGGAACTGCCTTCCAGGTTTTATGAGACTTATATGGAAAGTGAACATATACATAAACAAATCAAATACCTGTAGACTGTGGCAAATATTAGAACGGGTGCCGTGATGAGTTTAGAAGGAATGTACGAAAATAAGATTGTTTCTAATTGGATGGAGGCAAATTAATATTAGGAGGAAAAATACTTTTAAGTTGAGCCTGACAAGCAGCCTAATGTGTGGACTATGGATTGATATGTAAATATCACTGACTCCATTGTTCTAGAGGGTTAAGAGGTATAGTAACTAACGTTGGCAAAATGTTTTTCAGTTAAAGAGTGCTGTTACATATATTATTCATATGGTGTATTAATATTCACAGATGGTTTATGTAACTAAAACCTGAATAGTAGTGAGTGTTAAAGGCATTAAAATTGGGGTTTACTAAAAATTTTGACAACAATCCCACTGATTCCTTCTTAACTTATGATTGTATACCTATATCTAGTATGTTTATATCATACAAAATGGCAGCTAGTACATCTTCCACATTGCTTCAATCTACTGACATTGACCCCTTGCAGCATCTCACTTCACCAGAATCAAAAATTAAACATGTCACTCAAAATGTTGTTCAAGTAAATTCTCTTCTTAGAAGATGAATCCACTCTACTACTAATGTTTATGTTTGTCAAGTTCAAGGAGTTGTATGTGGCCCATTAAGCAGTATATTTCCTTTGGTCTGGATGCTGGTATTGATTAAATGAAGAATAAATAGCTTGGCTTTTCTTCAAGAAATGGCATGCTTTGTAGTGTCTTGAATCTTTTTAACTTAGAAATGTTTAACGTTTGTACACACAGCTGAGGAGGAATAGTTGTTCAAGTACATGTCAGCGAGCCCAGACCCTTTAGAACTGTGAGCAAAAAATGATTTAATTATTTCAGTTCTTCCCATAACACTTATTCACTTCAACAGGAGCAACTCCGTTGCTCCTTATTAGTGTCATGAGGAAAGAACTTATATTGATCCCTCTTGTAATTTTTCTCAGTCCTGGTGGGTATTGCATGGGCGAACATCTGGGAAAGCTGTTCTTTGCTGTCCAGTGAATCATCAGAGGAGGAGATGGGCCCCAGGTGTCTTGCAGCCCAATGTGTCCTAAGGATTGCTGATACTAATCTACCTGGCATCATACTGTCAAGTTAGATAGCTCTGGGGCTGCCGCTGACATAACCCAAGGAAGATAACTTATCTTGGTGATAAAATGTGCAAGTTTTCTTGGAATTTTAATTTATCCAGAATTTCCTTCCTGAGAGCATATACTGGAAGTTTATTGTGGTTAGTATAAAGAATAAATTAATAGAAGAAAAAAAGGATGAGGTGATAATATGAATTAAAATAGCTCTAGTATTTTCCAGGTTATACATTATCAAATTTCATGCTATAATACAGTTACAAGAGTAACATTATTATCCCCATTTCACAGATAAGGAATTTGGAGTCTGCAGGGGTTAGGTAGTTTGCCTAAAGTAATTTGCTAGTAGGTTGGAGAGATGAAAAAATACCACCTAATATTGAGTCAGACACTACATATTGAATTCAATTCAGTTAAAAATAAAACTAATTCAGTTCAATTAAATTCAATTCCTTCAGTTAAATTCAGTCTTCACCATAACTGAGATTAACAGTCCCATTTTGTTTTCTAATGGATGAGAAAGCAGGTGTTAGAAGTCACTTAGTTAAGAGATAGGGACTAGACTTGAATCTAGGTCTTCGGATGCAGAACTCATTCTATAGTGTAGTGTGGCCCAAATCATGTGGCATTTTCTGACTGCAGTTTGAGGTGTCTACCCATATACTGTGCTAAGATAGTATCTATAGAGTGCTTTACACACTGCTTTGCACATGGAAAATATTCTATAATTAAGAGCTGCTATTAGTACTTGAGTAGCAAGGGTATATTTGCCTATTTATTACCTTTATTATAAAGATCTCTGAAGATTTTGCAAGTATTGTTAGGATAATGGAATGCTGAATTCCATTAATCCTTTTACATTTATAAAGTGTCTTTTCAGGTTGTGTGTGTAGAAAAGCTGAAATGCAGGGGCCCCTGGGTGGCTCAG
Organism: Mellivora capensis; assembly: GCA_004024625.1. Taxonomy (NCBI): domain Eukaryota; kingdom Metazoa; phylum Chordata; class Mammalia; order Carnivora; family Mustelidae; genus Mellivora; species Mellivora capensis. The sequence goes on along the minus strand of PISX010011859.1, from coordinate 59,144 downwards.
TTGGTTGAGCATCTAATTCTTGGTTTCAGCTCAGGTCATGATCTTGGGGTGATTAGATGGAGACTTGTATCAGGTTCCCTGCTCAGCAAGGAGTCTGCTTGAAGATTCTCTCCCTCTGCCCCTTGCCCTCCTCATACACTCCCTCTCTCTCCCTTTCTAAAATAAATAAATAAATCTTAAAAAAAAAACTTAAATTCAATGACAAAATGTAATTTTCTAAATTGATAGGTGTAAATGGCAAGTCAGGCTGGCAAGGTGTAGCAGCAAGGCATATTCTTATTGTACTCTGCTGCATGCTACACTTCACCCACCTTACATAGCCCATGAACTCACAATATCATTTTTAAACTGCTTTGAAGCTTTATAAGTGCTTCCAAGTGCATTATTTTATTTGTGTCTCACAACAACATTGTGAGGTGATTATTAACTATCCCTGTTGTACAAACAGGGAAAATGAGACTCAGAATCAGAGGTTAAGATTCAGTTAACACAACTGGGAAATAGATGAACCAAAAGCCCAGCACGGATTCCCTGACTTAAGCTCAATGCTTTTCTCTCTACATATTGCTCCCTCATATGCTTATTAAGATTTCTGTCTCTGTATATTATGAGCTATCAGAATCTGAAAATGCAAATGTAATAAAGCATCACAGTGGGTAGCTTTGTGAAATGTATGAGCAAAAAGGGAAATTTGATGGGCCTAATATTGAAATTTCTTTTAATAAATGTTTATTTAACATATATTTATTTAGTTCCTACTTGGTCCATGACATCATATTAAATTTTGTGAGGTATATAAAGCAGCAGGGGCCAAGAATGCTGGGAAAAATCTTCAGCTCTGCTTAACACACTTTTAAATTAAAATAACAAAAAAAAAAGTTTTAGGACCCATGCCATGGTAATGTCTTATTTCACCAACTAAACAAAAATCAAATTGATGATGATAACTATGTCTTATTTATATTTAAATTTCACATAAAGCCTGGCTCAGTACATTTCTTGTTGAATAAATGAATGAATGGATGAACAAATGAACAAATGAATGAATAGATAGATATAGATAGATAGATAGATAGATAGAAAGAAATACATAGTAAGGATCCTTGCTCTGCAGGAGCTTATGGACTAAATTGAAAGATAAGGTATGAAACCAAATTAAATAAAATGTAAGAATGTTATATAACCATATGGTATAAAGAAGAAGCATAATTTCTAGTTGAAATGATTAGGGAAAGCTTTCATTGAAAAGATGCTATTGAATGAGAGGTTAAATAATAAAGATCTCTCCTTTTTTAGAGCAATGTGGATAAACTCACCTAGTGGAAATAAGAGGTAGGAGGTTTAAATCTCCTTGTAGGTGCACATAGCAGGCATTCAAAACACTTTTGTTGAATGACTAAATGAATCTTCCCAACAAAAATATTAATGTACTAACATTTAACAGTAAACTGCTATTGAGATACTTTGGTGTTAACTGAAATCATTTAGGTAAGAAATGTCAAAACACTGTGCTCAAGGATCTTGCCATACTCAGTTTGGCTCTTCTAGAATTCACAGAGTATCTTAGAGAGTATTGTAGAGATTTACTAAGTCTTTACAATTCAGACAAGCATTTCGGAAGTATAATCAAACTGAACCAAAGATCTTTGAGAGATTGCATCATTTCCTGGAGAAGGAGAACACCAAGCCAAAAGTCTTCTGTTATATCCTCACCCCTCACCCCATTTAATTTTAACATCTTTCAGCAGGCTGGCCATAAAAACTAGGATATGGGAATTCCTGCTTGATTCTATGTCTGCGTTACACTCTAGTGTCCACATTGATCATTTGGTTTTATTTCTTTTTATAGAAAACCACTTGCAGTGCCTCCTAGGTAACTCTTAGAGCTGATATTTTTATACCAATAATAAAAGCAAGCATTATTTACCATAAGGATTTTTTCCATTTGATTGCAATGGTTCACAGTGTTTTCCTTTACTCAAGAGTAAAATAATAATGATTCTACCTGAAATTTGAGGGTTTTTAAAAATGTTTTCTAAATTTTACCTAGATTGTAATCATCAAAAGTATAAATAAGAGCTTAAGGGATTAATTATAGAGGGGGGACTTCAGCTTGTTTTTATTACAATAATAAACAATAAACACATTCATTAGACTTTCCAAAAATTGTACTTTTAAGTACTTTGGAAACATTTTGAAGAATAATGTAAAGAAAAATATCAATAATTTTAATATTATTAATATAAATTATTTAATGTTTTTGGTGGTCACATTTGATGCTCTCTCTATATTCCCATTTGAACTGGATGACTATATATATTCAGTAAAATCTAAATAGTTTAAAATTTGACTTACAAAACCATTATGAACACTTTTTGAAAAAATGACTTTTTTTTTTCATTTTATTTTCTTTTGTTTCTTTTCAGTGTTCTACCATTCACTGTTTATGCACCACACCCAGTGCTCAATGCAATACGTGTCCTCCATAATACCCACCAACAGGCTCACCCAACCCCCCAGCCCCCTCCCCTCCAAAACCTTCAGTTTGTTTCTCAGAGTCCACAGTCTCTCATGGTTTGTGTTCCCCTCCAATTTCCCCCAACTCTCTTCTCTGCTCCATTTCCCAATGTCCTCCATGTTATCCCTTATGCTTCACAAGTAAGTGAAACCATATATTTGACTCTCTGCTTGACTTATTTCACTCAGCATAATCTCTTCCAGTCCCATCCATGTTGATACAAAAGTTGGGTATTCATCCTTTCTAATGGAGGCATAATACTCCATTGTATATATGGACCATATCTTTTTAATCCACTCATCCGCTGAAGGGCATCTTGGTTGTTTCCATAGTTCGGCAACTGTCAACATTGCTGCTATGAACATTGGGGTACAGATGGCCCTTCTTTTCACTATATCAGTATCTTTGAGGTAAATACCCAGTAGTGCAATTGCAGGGTCATATGGAAGCTCTATTTTGAATTTCTTAAGGAATCTCCACACTGTTTTCCAAAGTGGCTGCGCCAACTTGCGTTCCCACCGACAGTGTAAGAGGGTTCCCCTTTCTCCACATCCTCTCCGACATTTGTTTCTTGTCTTGCTAATTTTGGCCATTTTAACTGGTGTAAGGTGGTATCTCAGTGTAGTTTTGATTTGAATCTCCCTGATGGCTAATGATGATGAACATTTTTTCACGTGTCTTTAGCCATTTGTATGTCTTCTTTGGAGAAGTGTCTGCTCATGTCTTCTGCCCATTTTTTTGACGTGAGTATCTGTTTTGAGTTTGAGGAGTTCTTTGTAGATCTTGGATATCAGCCCTTTGTCTGTACTGTCATTTGCAAATATCTTCTCCCATTCCGTGGGTTGCCTCTTTGTTTTGTTGACTGTCTCCTTTGCTGTGCAGAAGCTTTTGATCTTAATGAAGTCCCAAAAGTTCATTTTTGGTTTTGTTTCCTTTGCCTTTGGAGACATATCTTGAAAGAAGTTGCTGTGGCCTATGTTGAAGAGATGCCTATGTTCTCCTCTAGGATTTTGATAGATTTCTGCCTCACACTGAGGTCTTTTATCCACTTTGAGTATAAGAGAATGGTTGAGTTTCATTTTTCCACATGTAGCTGTCCAATTTTCCCAGCACCATTTATTGAAGAAACTGTCTTTTTACCACTGTATATTTTGTCCTGTTTTGTTGAAGATTATTTGACCATGGAGTTGAGGGTCCATATCTGGGCTCTCCACTCGGTTCCACTGGTCTATGTGTTTGCAAAAAAAAAATGACTTTTTAAATTAATTATTTAGCACTGTGAGGTGAATCCTGTCTCTTGAAAATTATAGAATAAATTTTTGGTAACTTTGCATATAGAAATGATTGAAAATTTCTGTATGTTAAAATGTGAGCCTTTTAGAAACTTCTCAGAACTTTGCAAAGTTCAGAAATTTTTATTATCTGCCATATTTTCTTAGAACTACACAGGATGATGCTGTGTATTTATAATGATTATGATTACATGGCTACCCTGACTTGGAATTTCAAAAAATAAGAGAGTTATGGGAATAGTTGAACATATACATATAAATGTATAGGGACAATTTTTCAAAAAAAAAAGTTAAAGAGATGAAAAGAGAGAGAGAGAAAAAAGATGCAATTTCATGGAAAGAAGCTCCAAAGTGAGAATTTTTCCAAGAGGATGTAAAGTTCTTTCTCTAAGACCATGGTTTTCAAACCTTGGTATGTGGGGGATCAGTTGGGGCGCCAGTTAAAAATAAGCTTTCTAGATCCTGCTTCCAAATGATGTTCATATCCAGTAAATATCTACTACAGGAAAGGGGTGCATGAGAACAAGGCAAGATGGAGGGATTTAAAGGGCTGGAAAAGAATTTAGAATATGACAGATATTATCTTTATCTTAACTGTGTTGATGGTTTATTAGGTGTGTACATAATTTAAAACATCAAATTGTATATATTTTTTTTCATTTTTTAAAATAACATATAATGTATTATTTGTCTCAGGGGTACAGTTCTGTGAATCATCAGGCTTACACAATTCACAGCACTCACCATAGCACATACCCTCCCCAATGTCCATAATCCAGCCACTCTATCCCTATCCCCACCACCCTCCAGTGACCCTCAGTTTGTTTCATGCCCCCAAACCCCCCACCCTGCTTCTCAAATTCCTCATATCAGAGAGATCATATGATAATTGTCTCTCTCTGATTGACTTATTTTGCTCAGCATAATACCCTCTAGTTCCATCCATGTCACTGCAAATGGCAAAATTTCATTTCTTTTGATGGCTGCATAGGATTCCATTAGATATAGATATAGATATAGATATAGATATAGATATAGATATAGATAGATATAGATATAAATTACATCTTCTTTATCCATTCATCTGTTGGTGGACATCTAGGTTCTTTCCATAGTTTGGCTATTGTGGACATTGATGCTATAAACATTTGGGTGCACATGCCCCTTTGGATCACTACATTTGTATCTTTTAGTACTTTTTAATGTATGTCAGTTACACATCAAAAAACTTTCAAAATTCAATAAAGAAAGCTCCAGGCAAGGGGAAGGAGGAGATTATTCTGTTTTCTGAGGCACTTGGTTTTAGAGGTTTTTCTGTCTGATATTGAAAGCCCTTCTACCCAACATATTGTTATATGTATGTGGGGGTGTGTGAAGAATTTTGTTAACAGGGAGTAGTAGCACTAGGTCTCACGCTGTTTCTATTGCGTGAACTTGCAAGACCCAGAGAGAAGTATACATTTCCCTGCTCCCTGAGGAGACATTCACTGTGGGTTTGCAGTTGTAAGCCTTGCCTTTGATTTCTAGGCTGTTCTGTGATTGTAGCACCACATGGAATTTACTGCTTTTTCTCACACTTCCCATATTATTTGGGATCCCATATTATTTGTAATGGCAGGGGTGTATAATAATGGTGGGGAACAAGGTCAGCAATCCTAGAGAACTTCCTGCAAAAAGACTGAGATTTCTAAGCAGATGACCACATAAGAGTGAGGGAAATGACTGACTCATAGTCTATATGAGCATTCTTTCAGTTTCCTAGCAATAACTTGGGCTGAAAAATTTCAGGATAGGAGAAAATTGACTTAACTAGAAAAAGGTGGTGGCTTGGAGCCATTGACTTGAACATTAAAAGGGATATGACTGGGCGCCTGGGTGGCTCAGTGGGTTAAAGCCTCTGCCTTCAGCTCAGGTCATGATCCCAGGGTCCTGGGATCGAGTCCCACATTGGGTTTTCTGCTTGGCAGGGAGCCTGCCTCTTCCTCTCTCTCTCTGCCCGCCTTTCTGCCTACTTTTGATCTCTGTCAAATAAATAAAATCTTTTAAAAAATTTAAAAAAAATAAGGGGGATATGACTAAACTGGAAAGTGGGAAGTACATTTTCTGAGGACAAACATGGAAGAAGGCTCTAAGAGCTGCCTATTCCTGACTCTTTATATACATCAGGAAATAGTCAATACAGATTGTGAGCTTTGCCTAAAGTTAGTTACAATGTGAGACTTCCTGAATTAACAAAAACAAAAACAAACAAACAAACAACACACACACACACACACACACACACAAACACCCCTCACTTATCCAGTTCTCAACTATATGCTTTTTTAACTGCTCTTTTTTTTTTTTAAATCAAGGTTTATTTTAATTCCAGTTAGTTCACATACATTCAGGTGTACAACACAGTGATTCAACAATTCTATACATTACTAAGTGTTCGTCATTATAAGTTTATTCTTTATTCTCCATTACCTATTTCACCCTTACCCTCACCCACCTCCCTTCTGGTGAGCATCAGTTTATTATCTACAGTTAAGAGTCTGTTTCTTGGTTTGCATCTCTCTCTTTTATATTCCTTTGTTCACTTGTCTTCTTTATTAAATTCTACATATAAGGGAAGTATTATGGTATTTGTCTTTCTCCGACTGACTTACCTTAGTATTATACTCTCTAGCTCCATCCATGTTGTTGCAAATGGCAAGATTTCATTCTTTTTTATGTCTAAGTAATATTCCATTGTGTGTATATGTCATTTCTCTATCTATTCTTCTGTCGATGAACACTTGAACTGCTTCCATAATTTTGCTATTATAAACAGTGCAATAAACATAGAGGTGCATGTATCCCATTGAATTAGTGTTTTTGTCTTTTGGAGATAAATATTCAGGAGAGAAACTACTGGATGGTAGAGTGGTTGTATTTGTAACTTTGTGAGAAAACTCCATACTATTTTCCACAGTGGCTGCACCAGTTTGCATTCCTACCAATATGGCCTGAGATTTCCTTTTTTCCAGATCCTTGCCAACATTTGTTGTTTCTTGAGCTTTTTATTTAAGCCTTTCTGACAGATGTGAGGTGATATTTCATTGTGGTTTTGATTTGGATTTCCCTGATTAGGAGTGATCTGGAGCATCTTTCCATGTATCTGTTGCATCTGTATGTCTTCTTTGGAAAAAAAGTCTTCTGCTCATTTTTAGTTGGAATACTTGCTTTTTGTGTGTTAAGTTGTAGAAATTCTTTATATATTTTGGATATTAACACTTTATCTGATATGTCATTTTCAAATATCTTTTTCCATCCAGTATACTACTATCTTTTAGTTTTCTTGGTTGTTTCCCTTGATGTGCAGGAGCTTTTGATTTTGATACAGCCCCAATATCTTATTTTTGCTTTTGTTTTCCTTGACTCAGGAGACACATCTAGAAAGACATTGCTATGGTGGGTGTGGTAGATATTACTGCTTGTGCTCTCTTCTAGGATTTTATGGTTTCAGGTCTCACATTTAGGTCCTTAATCCACTTTGAGTTTATTTTTGGGTATAGTGTAAGAAAGTGGTGCAGTTTTATTATTTTGCATGTAGCTGCCCAGTTTTCCCAACACTATTTGCTAAAGAGACTTTTTCCCATTGCCTATTCTTTCCTACTTTATTGAAGATCAGTTGACCATATAATTGTGGGTTTATATTGGGATTTCTAGTCTGTTCTCTTGATCTATGTGTCTATTTTTGTGCCAGTACGTACTGTTTTAATTAATACAGATTTGTAATAAAACTTGAAGTCTGGAATTGTTATCCCTCCATTTTTATTTTTATTTTTCAAGACTTCAATTTGGAGTCTTCTGTGGTTCCATACAAACTTTAAGACTGTTTGTTCTAATTCTGTGAAAAATTCTATTGGTATTTTGCAGGAGATTGCCTTAAATCTATAGATCTCTTTGAGAAGTTTAAAATTTTTAACAATATTTGTTCTTCCAATCCATGAGCATAGAATGTCTTTCCATTTCTTTGGGTCATCTTTAATGTCCCATAAATCTTTAATGTCCCAATAAAATCAATGTATTATAGTTTTTAGAGTACAGGTCTTTCTCCTCTTTGGTTAAGTTTATTCCTAGGTATTTGTTATCTTGGGTGCAATTGTAAATGGAATTGTTTCCTTAATTTCTCTTTCTGCTGCTTCATTACTAATATATAGAAGTGCAGTAGAGTTCTGTACATTGATTTTGTATCCTGTGACTTTACTGAATTCACTTAACAGTTCTAGTAGTTTTTTGGTGGTCTTTCAGGTTTTCTATATATAGTACTATGTCATCTGCAAATAGTGAAAGATTTATTTCTCCCTGACAGTTTGAATGGATTTTATTTCTTTTTCTTGTCTGATTGCTGTGTCTAAGACCTCCAGTACTATGTTGAATAAAAGTGGAGAGAGTGGATATCTTGTCTTGTTCCTGACCTTATGAGAAAAGATCTCAGTTTTTCTCCTTTGAGTTAATGTTAGCTGTGGGTTTTTTATATAAGGTCTTTATTGTATTGAGGTATGTTCCCTCTAAATGTACTTTGTTGAGGATTTTTATCATGAATAGATGTTGTACTTTGTGAGATGCATTTTCTGCAGCTATTGAAATGATCATGTTTTTTATCCTTTCTCTCATTTGTATGATGAACAGGTTGATTTATTCATAAATATTGAAACACTCCTGGGAATAAATCCCACTTGAACATGGTGAATGATTTTTTTTAATGTATTGTCAGATCCTGTTTGCTAGTATTTTGTTGAGTATTTTTGCATCTATGTTCTTCAGAGATAGCAGCCTATAGTTCCTTTTTGTTGGTTTCTATATCTGGTTTGGGTATTAGGGTAATGCTGGCCTCATAGAATGAACTTGAAAGTTTTCCTTACTCTTCTATTTTTTGGACTACTTTGAGAAAAATAGGCATTAATTCTTCTTTAAATACTTGGTAGAATTCACCTGTGAAGCTGTCTAGTCCTGGACTTTTGTTTGTTGGGAGGTTTTTGACTACTGATTCAATTTCATTGCTGGTTATTGGTCTGTGCAAATACTATATTTCTTCCTTACTCAGTTTTGGGAGGTTATATGTTTCTAGGAATTTGTGCATTTCTTCTATATTGTCTAATTTGTTGGTGTATATTTTTCATAATATTCTCTTACAATCATTTGTATTTCTGCCATGTTTTTGTTATTTCTCCTCTCCCATTTGTGATTTTGTTTGAGTCCTCTCTCTCTCTCTCTCTTTTTTAATGAGGCTGACTAAAAGTCTATCAGCTTTGTTGATGATTTCAAACGTCTGCTCCTGGTTTCATTGATCTGCTTTATTGCTTGTTTTTTTTTTTTTTCTTTTTCTTTTTTTTGGGGGGGGGGTTTCTATATCATTTATTTCTGCTGTAATCTTTATTACAATTTCTTTTCTTCTGCTGGTTTGGAGTTTTGTTTGTAATTCTTTTTCTAGCTCCTTTAGGTGTAAGGTTAAATTGTTTATTTGGGATTTTTCTTGCTTCTTGAGGTAGGCCTGTATTGCTATAAACTTTCCTCTTAGAAACACTTTTGTTGCATCCCAAAGATTTTGGATAATTGTGTCTTCATTTTCATTTGTTTCATTGTTTAATAGCATGTTATTTAATCTCAATGTATTTGTGCTGTTTCCAGATTTTTCTTGTGGTTGCTTTTTAGTATCATAGCATTGTATTCAGAAGAGATGTATGGTATGAGTTCAAATTTTTTTTTTTAATTTGCTGAGACTTGTTTTGTGACCTAATCTGTGATCGATTCTGAAGAATGCTCTATGTGCACTTGAAAATATTGTGTATTCTGCTGTTTTAGGAAGTGAGAGATAGCATGAGTGGGAGGGAAGGGCAGAGGGAGAGGAAGAAGCAGACTCCCCGCTAAGCAGGGAGCTCACTGTGGGACTCAATCCCTGGACTCTGGGTTCATGACCTGAGCTAAAGGCAGACAATTAACCGACTGAACCAGCCATGCATCCTGAATATATCTTTGAAATCCATCTTGTTCAGTGTGCTATACAAAGCCACCATTTCTTTGTTGGTTCTCTGTTTGGATGATCCGTCTGTTGCTGTAAGTGGAGTGTTAAAGTCCCCCACTATTATGGTATTACTACTGATTAGTTCCTTTATGTTTATTAATAACTATTTATGTATTTGAGTCTTCCCATGTTTGGGTGCATAAATATTTACATATTTGGGTGCATAAATTATTTGTTATATATTTTTGTTGGACTTTCCCCTTTATTATAACATGGTGCCTTTATTTATCTTTTATTGCAGTCTTTGTTTTAAAGTTAATTTTGTTTAATTAAAGAATTGCTACCTTGGTTTTCTTTTAACATCCATTTGCATAATAAATATTTCTCTATCACTTTCAGTCTGTAGATGTCTTTAGGTATTAAATAAATCTCATAAGCATCATAAGCATGGGTCTTTTATCAATCCACTTCTCACCCTATGTCTTTTGATTGGAGTCTCTAGTCCATTTACATTCAATACGATAGATATGTATATACTGACATTTTGTTACTTGTTTTGTAGTTGTTTTTGTAGTTTTTCTCTGATCCTGTCTTCTCTTTCTCTTTTTCATGATTTGCTGGCTTTCTTTAGTGATATACTTGGATTTCTTTCTCTTTATTCTTTGCATATCTATTATTTGTTTTTGATTTGTGGTTACCACTAAGTTTGAATACAATATCTTCTGCAGATAGCTGTGTATGTGAAATTGATTGTTACTTACAACTGAAACCAGTCTTTACTCCTCTTCCCTCTATGATTTTGGAATAGGATGTCATATTAAAAATTCTTTTATTTTTGTGGATTCCTTGACTGATTTTTACAGATATACTTATTTTACTGATTCTGTTTCCTACTTTTCATACTTTCACTTATGGTATTTCTGTTCCACTCAAAGTGTCCCCTTTAATATTTCTGCATGGTTGGTTTAATGGTCATGAACTCCTTTAGTTTTTGTTTGGTGAGAAACTCTTTATCTCTCTTTCTATTTTGAATGATAGCCTTGTTGGTTAGAATATTCTTGGTTGCATATTTTCCCCTTTTTGCACTTTGAATATATCATGGCACTCTCTCTGGCCTGCAAAGTTTCTGCAGAAAAATCTGCTGATAACCTAATGGGGGTTTCCCTTTGATGTAACTGTCTCCTTTTCTTTTCCTGTTTTTAAATTGTTTTTTTTTGTTTTGGTTTTTTTTTTTTTATCTCTACTTTTTGTCATTTTATTTACTTTGTGTCTTGGTATGGACCTCCTTGGGTTGGTTTTGTTGATGTACCTCTGTGCCTCCTGGACTGGATATCTGTTTCCTTCCGTGGATTCAGGTTCAGCTATTGTGTATTCAAATAAATTTTCTTTCTCTTCTTCTGGATTTCCTATAATGCATTATTTATTTCCGTTGAAGAATCACTGAGTTCCCTAAGTTTATTCTCATTTTGCATAATTTTTTTCTCTTACTTGTTTGGCTTGATTACTTTCCATTACTCTGTCTTCCAGATCACTAATTTGTTTTTCTGCTTTATGTAGCCTGTTATTTATTTCCTCTGCTTTCTAAAAAAAAAATTCAAGTATTATGTACTTCATCTTTGATTGGTTCTTTTTTATCTCTTTGTTAAGTATTTCACTGATGTCTTCCCCTCTTTTCTCAGTCCCAGTGAGTATCTTTATGACCATTTCTTTAAATTCTCTATTAGGCATATTATCTATCTCTGTTTCACTTAGGTCTCTTGCTGTGATTTCATCCTACTCTTTCATTTGGGACATATTCCTCTCTCACCTCATCTTTTTTAACTCTGTGCCTGATCTTTCTTTAGGAAAATCCTCTATGTCTCTTGCTTTTGAAAATAGTGGGTGGGGTGCATACTTTTAACAAGTTTGTGTTGGTCCTCTTCCACAAGGGACATGCTGCTGCTGCTGAGACTAAGTTGGCTGGCTGTTCTGCAAACCACTCATCAGTGTGGGTGTCATGCTTACAAGCTGTGTCTGTGGATAATACAGCAACTGAGGGGGCTCACAGATGCTGAAGAGACTGTGGCCAGCCAGGGCTGCTTTGCTAAGCTTGTGTGGGTGAGGGGTGCAATTTTAAGAAAGTGTGCATGTCCTCTGAAGGACGTCAGGAGATGCAGTATTGGCAAGATTTGTGTCTGTCTTCTGGGAGAGATGACCTGTAGTTCTGGGACTGAGACAGGTCCATCTGGGTGGGGTGGAGCACAGTGTAAGAAAGTTAAGTAATGAATAACTTGCCTCGGTGGTTCTCACAGGTGGTTCTTTGATTTTGCTTGGTTCATGGTGGGGAAATGGCATCTGCCAATGCCTTTGTTAATGGAGAACAAATGCCTTTGTTCATAGAGAACAAGTGCGTTTGTTCATGGAGAGTTCAGTGAACTCTGAGATTAGTAACTAACGCTCCCTCCTGTATGCCTCAGGCATTTTTCAAACTGCAGCATTTAAGCTGTATCTTCATGGGCTGTTTGTTGTACTATCTCTTTAGGGGCAGGGATTCCACTTCTTATTGCCCTCCAGAGCTGAAACTACTGATTTTTAAAGTTTCAGGCTTCAAGTCCTGCTGGCTGTAAGAACTCACAAAAATTGATTTCCAAAGCCAAATGCTATCGGTATTTATCTCCCCCCTGCAGACTCCCTGGTATGAGAGTCTGTTTCTCATCATTCTATGCCTGCAACTCCTTCCCTCCTGTGGCCAAACCTATAGCTCTTGACCCTGTTCAATGTGGCCTCTTCTCTACATTTAGTTGTGGAGTTTGTTTCATCAGTCTTTCAGTCATTTTCTGGGTTATTTACACAGATGTGAGTGTTATCTAGTTGAATCCATGGGGTGGGGTGATTTTAGGGCTCTCCTACTCCACCATCTTCCCAAAAGAAGCCTAAAAAAGTTAACTGCTCTTTTTACTAACGGCAGATCCCTTTGTTTCCTTTTTCAACTCTGGAAGGAGTAGAACAGACATGGTAATGGGGTATTTGAAGTTCAAGCAAATTTAGATGTGGGAGAGAACTTAGATGCCATAAATTAGTGTATTTCTTCTGAATTGTAAAAATTACATATCAGGACCTTGAAATATTTTGCAGATATAAATGCAGAATCACATTTTGGGGTAAGTCTTAATGAGCAACAGTTATTTCAAAAAAGGAAACTGGAAAAGATAAGATTCTGGAAAGCCTGACAAATCTGATAACACACTCCAAGAATGATCATGCTATATTATCTCCCATTTATAAATGGACAAGGTTTAGTTAGATGGCTATTTACAATTCTTAGATAATTTAAGCATAATTCAACATTCCTAGGGTAAGTAAGTGTTGTAGGATCAGGCTCAGGAACATCCAAGTAGGCTCTTTAAAAAACATGAGTGAGAATTGGAGAAGTAAGCTTGAACCTGGAGTAAAGGCATTGATTGTAAGTAATTTAATAAGGTTTTATATAAACAGGCTATGTATATATTCTTCTTAAGACTATACTTCAGAAAATACATTTAAACTCTGAATGGGGCTCGCAGGAGGATGAGTAGTGCTCACCATTGGAATATGTAAATATGTTTAAAAATATGTAACCTCTAATTTATATAGGATTACAGCTCAAGTTTTACATCTTTCAGCATGATATTTTCTCTGAATTCCATAAGCCACATTTATGAGATCTTTCTCTGAACTTTCATTGTCCTCAGAGTCAATAGCATGCAAGTTATTCCATAATTAGGTAAGTTTTACTTGTGTCAACTGCATACAAAGACCAGGTTAGATATACAGGAGATATATATGTGAAAGATAATTGGGTTATCTTCTTGAGGTCATCTGGAAAAGGTTTCATTGTTTTGAAAGTTTAGTTAGAGTTTGTGAAGTAGAGAGGAAATTTCAGTTAGAATTTATGGACTCTAAATAGAAGACCAGAAAGTGAGCCATGGCTAGACCATAGAGTTCACCATGGTAAGAGGCAGGAAAATCTGGCACTTAGGTTTGGGTCTGACTGTAGATAAACCACAGAATAGGAGAAAATATTGCCAATCATATATTTGATAAAGAATATATATCCAAAATCTACAGAGACTTCTTAAAACTCAATTATATGAAGACAAATAACACAATTATAAAAATAGTTAAGGGATATAAATATATTTTTACCAGGGAGGATATAAAAATGGTCAATAGGCACATGGAAAGATGATCACCATCATTAGTCATCAATGAAATGCAAAACCAAATGGGAAGCCATTTTACACTCATCAGGATAGATGTAACAAAAAAGTCAGATAGTAATAAATGTTGTCAAGTACCTCAAACACTGGGTAGGAATGTAAATTAGTGCAGTTGTTTGGAAAACTATCTGATAGTGCTTCAGGAAGTTAAATATAGAGTTAACATTTAATCTAGTAATTGTACTTCTAGGTATATATCTAAAAGAAATGAAAACATATGTTCAAATAAAACCTGTATATGAATATTCATAGCAACATTATTCCTGATAGCCCAAAAGAGGAAATAACACAAATATTCATCAACTGATGAATAAACAAATTGTAGTATACCCATACAATGGAATGTTATTCAACCATAAAAAGGAATGACCACATTTTTTATAATTCCACTTATATAAAATATCCAAGATAGACAAATATATAGTGACAGAAAGTAGATTAATTGTTGCTTAGAGCTGGCAGGGAAAGGAGAAGTGTGGAGATATGGGAGGTATACAGGATTTTTTGGGTGGTAATGACAATGTTCTAAAATTATGGTGACAATTATGCAACTATACAAAACACTGAATTGTACATTTTAAAAGAATAAATTTTATGGATGTGAATTAGATCTTAACAATGCTGTTATTAAAAAAACACAAAACTTTATAAACTGAAGTTTGAATTATAATTATTGATATGAATCAGTGATGTATTTTATCTTTAGAATCTTTTTCCTACCTCTGTACACTGCAAATGCTTTAAAATAATGACTAGCCCAATAGCAAAGTCTATCCTTAATGCCCAGATTATGATCTCCTCCACTTTCATTAAGAGGATATTGTGGGTTTTTTTGAGAAATGGCTGGCTCTAAATATAGGACAAGAAATGTGCAAAGTGAGCTTGAAACATCATTTACTATTGGAAAAGAAAGTAACTATCAAAGACTTCTGAGTCATGTCAAAAAATACTCAGGAGGGGCACCTGGGTGGCTTAGTGAGTTAAAGCCTCTGCCTTCAGCTCAGGTCATGATCCCGGGGTCCTGGGATCGAGGCCCACATCTAGCTCTCTGCTCAGCAGGAAGCCTGCTTCCCTCCCCCCCCCACCTCTCTGCCTACTTGTGATCTCTGTCAGGTAAATAAATAAAATCTTAAAAAAAAATACTCAGGAGACAACCTGAATAAGAATCCACTGGTCAAGGATGAAATAATTTGAGCATCAGTTAAGACAAAAGCTATAATGGAGTTAATCACATCAAGTATGTTTAATTTCATGAGTTTATAATGATACTAAAAACAAATCATAGAGGACTTTGGTGATATTCATTTATTTGTTTATTTACTTATTTTTGAAAACTCCTAAAGATAAATAATTGAGCATTTGTCTTCTATTCTTATACAGCATGCAAGTTATTCCATAATTAGGTAAGTTTTACTTGTGTCAACTGCATACAAAGACCTCAGCAACTATACCTCAGCAATCAAATAATTAATGTTGTTGAAGCTGGGTGATGAAATGAGTACACTGAGTTTATATTGCCATTGCTACCACTAGTATTTATGGTTGAAACCTCAAAAATAAAAGTTTAAAATAAAATTCAAGAAAATGAATAGTGAATGGTTTTGACCCCATAAGTAAGACATAATTTGAGGAAAAGGAAAGAAAGGAACAATCTTTGGCAGCTCTCAATTTTACCTTACAAAAAACCATCTACTATCATTTCTACTCTGTTGGGCAACAGTTTTTAAGTCATTAAGTTCCACTCAGCCTAATCAAGAATGTATCAGAACTAATGAATTAGTAACTCAAACTCAGAATGTGTCTAAAGTTAAACTACTTTAAAAAAAAGGGGGGGATAAACTGCTTATGTCTATTTGTTTGAAATATTCAATTCATTCATTTCCCATGGGTGGCAAGGATTTTGCCTGTAGGTAACAGCAGGCAGTGGGTGTTTCAGCATCAGTGAAATTCTATTAAAAAATTAACTGAAAAGGGGAAGGGCTGACTTCATTAAAAACCAAAGAAAGGAGAATAGAGAGTACAGATTTAATGAGATGTGGAAGAACAGAAAAAGGAAGGAAAAAAAAGTAAAGAAAAGAAAAAGAAATGCTCCATTGTCCATTGTAGAAGAATGTAAACTAAGAAATAGGCCAGAGGCACCTGGGTGGCTGAGTTGGTTAAGCATCCAATTCTTGATTTTGGCTCAGGTCATGATCTCAGGGTTGTGAGATCAAGCCCCACATTGGGCTCCATGCTGAGCACAGAGTCAGCTTGAAATTCTCTCTCTTCCTTTCCCTCTGCCTTTTCCCCTGCTCATGTGTGCTCACTCTTTCTCTCTCTCTCCAAAATAGATATATAAATAAAATCTAAAAAAAAAAATAGGCCAGAGTTTTCATGGGTATGAAAAAGGCCTATATATTTAGAAAATGAGTAAGTTTATTTAATACTTATGTAGCATTTTCATAGGAGAATAATTTATAAAGTTTGATGTTGATTTATTTCCCCAAGTCCAGGAGACATTTCATAATTGCAATATTGGTTTTTAGTATTCTGATATTTTGATATACTGAACTATTTTTAAGTAACTAAATGCTGAGACTTATGTTGATGTAATAGAAAAATTATTTTACATTTTGAAAAATCTGAATTTTCAACACATAGAGTGTCATCTTCAAACCAGAAAATGTATTCAAACTTTTCTAACCATATTCCTCCCTTCTTGTAAATCTTTGCAACTTGTAGCCCTATGGTTCCCATTTCCTACATTGCTAATGATATGGAGTCTGTTAACATGTGTATTTCACCACAGTCACTTTGAGCTTCTATCTGCTAAATTTGTGTGGCAGGAAGAATTCCAAGATGATCCTCAAGATTCCCACAGCCAGGATTTCATGCTTTGAATAAGCCCCTTGTATGTGGATGGGAATTGTGACTATGACTGGGCAGTCACTCCCTTTTTTAGGTTACATGATAGGACAAAGGTGACAGTCATTCTCATGATTACCTTATGTTACATATTACTGCCATAGTAGGCTAAGAGAGATGTTCCTGTTGACTTTGAAGAAGCATGATTCCATATTGTGGTATGGCCATATGATGTATTGCCATTTGGCCATGTGACATATTGCCACATGGCTATAACTTGAGCCTTTTAGAGATTAGAGTGATCACTGGCCAACAGACAACAACAATCCTACAATTACAAGGAACTGAATTGTGCCTACAATGTGAATGAGCTTGGGTGAAGACTAAGATCCAGATGAGAACAAAGCCCTGGCCAATACTTTGATTTCAGTCTAGTGAGACCCTGAGCAAGAAACCCAGCCATGTCATGCCTAGACTTCTAACCTAAAGAACTCTGAAATAATACATGAGTGTTGTTTTAAACCACTGGGTTTGTGACAATGTTAAACAGCAATAAAAATGAGTACAATTGATGTTTCCTTAGAATGAGGGAAGTGGTGTGTATGGTGGAACATTATGGAACATGGGTGTGTGTAGGAGGTTATGTGGGGTATAAGAAGAAAAGAAGAACGGGGTTCCCAGGCCCAATTCCCTGTTGTTCTCTGGAGCCCAAAGACCTGCATTTGCTCATAGCTAGATTCCCTCCACTTTATTCCTCTAATTTTTTTTTCCCTTCATGGAAAATGCATCTTTACCTGACTATTTCTTACTCTAAATAGTTTAACCAGACCCCTCTATTCCAATTGTTCTCTCTGTCATACTGGATCCTGGTTCTCACTCAAGTAGGAATGATATCTGAGGGCTTTGGTTTTAAAGAAAAAGTGACATTTTCACATGATTTATATTTACCTATTTGGTTGAATAATCTTGTGTGTTGAGCATTTTGTATGTATTTACCTTTTTCCACATTAACACAAAAATGCTTATCATAAACAATGAATGCTGGAAGACTGAAAATAAAATAAAATGGAAAAAATTCTTATCATATTACCAAATTTGGGTATCATATTACAGGAAATAAAAGCCTAGTATTGTGTTTTTGTTTTCAATATTGCAATCAATAGAGACATCTACTAATATATCATACCACCAGAGAACAAAAGAGCTTATTTTCTTTCACTAATTTAATAAACAATTATTTAGTACTTACTATATCACAATGGAGGAAGATAGAAATTAATAAGAACATAGGTTGTACCTAGGACATAACTAGGAAGAAGGCATCCATATTGACCCACCTTAATTTCACTACATATCGCTCTGATCTCTGGCATTTCCTTTGACTTCTCTCGCTTCCCTTCTATAAAGTGGTAGAGATGGTAGATGATCTCAAATTGACTGTCTTAAATGTGATCATGATGAGTCAAGATGGGGGGAAGATCTGCAGGAGACCCAGCCTGGAATTAAGATGCAGCATTACTAGAGCTTAACAGAGAAGAAGAATTGAAACTATAATATTGAATTTTATTAACATCTGATGAAATATATGTGAAATAAGATTTTTTTAATGTTTATCACAGTACCAAAAAAAAAAGAAAGAAAGAAAACATTGATTATACCCAGTGTTGAAGAATATGTTGGGGAGAAAATCACTCTCAACTACAGTGGATGAAAGGGTGTTTTGACAATGTCTGTCAAAATTTTGACTGAGTATACTCTTCAAATCAGAAATTCCACTTCTAGGAATTCATTCTATAAAAAATAACAAGTATTCAGATACATACAAGAATATTTACTAAAACTATAATAGTTTTCAAACTGGAAAATATTCATCAATAGGAAAGAAATTGGTTAAATATAGTACACTAATATAGCAGAATATCATACTGTTGGCAAAAAGATATAGCAATATGTATTGGACAGGTGTCTATGATATATTGCTTACCAAAAAAAGTTAAAAATCTAAGATTCCATTTAAATATAGGTCTACCTATATAGGTATATATAGTTATGCATACTATATAATATATTGTTCACATATATAATATCTTTATTTAAATGGAATCTTAGATTTTTAACTTTTTTTGGTAAGCAATATATATATAATATATTATATATATATTATATAATATATATGAATATAATATACATATGCCAAACACTTTATTATATAATATTATATATAATATATAGTAATATAATCTTACTATATAATATATATTATATAATTATATAATATATTATACAATATATACATATTATATGTAATATGTATATAATATATATACACACACATACACAATATCCATATTTGCTTACAATTGTATCGATTTTATATACAGAAGCATCTAGAAGGATGCATACTAAATTGTTCATAGTATATAATCTTACTATATAATATATAGTATATAATATAGTATATAATCTATATAATACATAATATATATTTATATATACACACACATACACAATATCCATATTTGCTTACAATTGTATAGATTTTATATACAGAAGCATCTAGAAGGATGCATACTAAATTGTTCATAGTATTCACCTTCAAGAAGTAGAATAGGATCAGGAGGGAGACTTCCACTTTTGTATATGTACGGTTTGAAAAAAATCCCCAGAAGTATATATTATTTTACTGTAATAATCCTTTAAACAATTGTAATACCTGCAAAATATGAATATGAACATGCACACAGTTATAGAAGGTATCAGGCTGGAGTTTAGATGCTGGATATAAGCATCAATGAAAATATAGAGCCCAAAGTAAGGGATAGGGTACGAGGATGGCATTAGCATAAGCCATAAGACCACTGTGAAGAGTATCATGTATGTTTAAGAAGCATGAAATGTGTTCAGAGGAGTGACTGGATAGGACAAAGGATTCAACATGCTAATGTTGTGAATGGGAGAAGTAAGTCCACATTGGACTATTCCTAAGACTCAAGGGTGGAGAGCTGAGGATAAGGGGTTTCCTTGTGGGGTCTGATGCTTTATTGAAGTCATATCTAAGGGTAGTTATTATCTCCTATTTCCATAGGTACTGTTGATCAACTTCTGCCCCAGGGAACAAAAGTGGCTGCAGAGACCAATAAATATCAGCCCCTGGCAGAAATGATTACACTTCAAACTTATCATAATTTTTTTTTTAAAGATGGACACTGTAGGGTATGTTTGTGGAAAAGCAAGTGGCAGTTAGTGTGTAGCTAGACTGGAGTGTGAAAAGGATCCAGTTCATATCTGTTCCCAGTTATCCAGGAAAGAGTACTGGACCCAGGGCCAGAAGTTATTTCTGGGCTTATATTCCTTGTGCTGTTAATTACTAGTTCTATGGCCTCAAGTAAGATATGTAATTTCTCTGAGCCCAGAGTCCTCATTAGTCTAATAAGACTTTTATTAGTACCTATTTTAGGGGTGCCTGGGTGGCTCAGTGGGTTAAAGCCTCTGCCTTTGGCTCAGGTCATGATCCCAGAGTCTTGGGATCGAGCCCCGCATCGGGCTCTCTGCTCGGCGGGGAGCCTGCTTCCTCCTCTCTCTCTGCCTGCTTCTCTGCCTACTTGTGATCTCTTGTCTGTCAAATAAATAAATAAAATCTTTAAAAAAATAGTACCTATTTTATTAAATAAGCTATTATATAGTAAAGTATTCAGCATTGTGCCTGGCATGTCACAAGTTTCACAAAGTGGTGACTGGTATTAATCTTTGAACACATACCTTGTAACAAGGACTATGAAAACACGTTTATATTGTTTTATTTAACCCTTACAAAACCCCTCCAGGTAACATATTATATTTTATATTTTAAATATATCTCCTCACTTTGCGGATGAGGAGAGTGAGTCTAATTAAACTTAAGTAACTTGCTTCAATCTATTAAGTGGCAGAGTAGAAAGTCAAGTATAGCCTTCTCAGTTATTATAGCATATTCTTTGTTCCTTCCTTCTTTTACATTAGAAATCAGTGTCCCAGATTACTTTAAATCACTTAGTGTTATCAGTGAGAGGTAAGGAACAGAAGAAGCAATAAAGGTGAATTATTCATTCTTAAAATATGGCAATCTGGGTTGAGCTGCTTAATTAAAACATAATCATAATCTCTCTTGAAAGGTAGAAGTAAAGACATGCTCTTTCTTCAGTACTTACCAATAGTTTTTACAGACTATGGGGAGTCTTTGATTTCATTTTTGTAACACTTATCTATACATCTTTAAAAATCTGTTATACACATGTGTCCAGTTTCTCTAAACTAAAGAATATTGTAGAGGCTGCAAAATTTTATATCCTTTGCTTCTCCTTGAGAGTGAGAGTGAGAGGAAGGGGGAAGCTGTTTCAAATATATTCTTTACTTTTGTGGAAAATGAGTTTTTGAATTGTGCCAAATACAACAGTTATGATCAAACTATGCTTGCATAGAGAACTTTTATTTCCTTAAAAAAAAAGATTTTGAGAAAGGAAAAGTTTCCTATTTCACTCTAGCTATAAATCTCTTCCCGTAGAGATTTGTTTACACTTAAGGTCCCCTTTTAGAAAAATGACACCACATTTTATTGGTGGGAATAGTGGGAACCACCATTGCCTTTCTGAACATCTGTCATTCAAATGTATGCATTAGCTGGAGGAAGGAGTTGTTGAGGAAAATCAAGAGCTATGGGAGAGTAAAAGAAAAAAGAATTTGTAGCTCTTGGGAAAGTTATGGATAAATCACAATTTGTCTCGGAAATGATGGTACTCATCTTCCCTATGGTAGGGACATTTGAGTCTTGGAAAAGATGCTGTATTCCTGATAAGAACCTTTTGTACCCAGACTGTGTCTTCCCTAGGTAGAGATGGCAAAGATGTTTGGAAAAATAACAACTAACGCAGGACTTTTTGCTGTGATTTGCCAACAATCAGGATCACTGCAATAGCCTCTTTGTGCCTCTCAGACATAGATGACTCTCATAGCACTGCCACCACCAGATGACGTCGTGGGTACTTGAGTGGTTGTCGTAAGATTACCATGATGACTGAATCTATAAATAGGAACCAGATAGAGAGTTTACCATGCCAAGAAGACAAATAATATCTGAAGGACTCAATTTGGTTATTTCAAATACTCTATTTTGATTAATTTACTAAGCATCTGTTTTGTACTAGCAGTTGAAGCTTCAAAGCTGAGTAAAACAAAGGCCTTTGTCTTTGGGGCACAAAGCCAAGTGAGAGAAAGATATTTATTTGAATAATAACCTTCAATAAGTGTCATAATAGGGTTTGTATAAACATCAAGACTACATAGATGAAAGAAAAATAAATCTTTGGGGGATCAATTTGAAATTAAGTTGTAGACAAAACTACAGAGAGATGATTGTCAAGACTGTGAAGGATTTAGTTTTACCCTACTGGCAACCCAACAAGTTATCCTGCTTTAGTTTCATGGATACAAACAGCAAACACAAGATTACTGGGTCAGAAACAAAGAAATTTACTTTCATAGCTGTACAAACAATATGAATTTCATGTTGGCATTGGTTCCCCTTTCCATCCAAGTCTCACAGGGGTTATGCAGAAAGGCCAGAGGAATGCAAAGCAACCAATGGGATTTTTGTCACAGCTGAATAACTCCAAGATTAGGAAATCCAAATTTTTTTTTATAAATAGGCTGTGAATAGACCCACCCAACCTTTGTCCCAGGGGGAGAGATTATTTGTATTATAGTGGACAGTAGAGAAACCTGCCTTTGCTCTAGAAAGAGAAACTAACTTTATCTTCCAAGGCTCTTTACTATGTAGACACTGTTAAAAGATAATCTAAAAACAAACAAACAAACAAACAACAAAACAAAAGAAAAAACCTGCCAGTGCCTCTGCTTGTAAGTTGTGCAGAAATGTGAGATTCCATGGAGAATTTTCTCCCCAAAATATTCACCCCTTGTTTCTACACTACCTTGGATTCTGGTGAATTTTCCTGTGTGTACAGACATTTTGATTAATAGAAAAGCTATTTCTTGACTGATGTTTCTCCTACCTCCTGAAGTAAATTCATAGCTTTAAAGGATAGTGGGAAAAGAGAGAGCAAGCCCATACACCTACCTGCCAGGACACAGCAGAAGTGCGTCATGCCCATAAGGACATTTGGAGGATTCCAGTGTGGAAGAGAAAACCATAGAACAGTGTAGTGTCTGGCCCATTGTTCTGGGTGCATCCATAGAATATGGAGGGGGAGGTTTAATGGTTTATTTCACCTATTCTAGGATTGCACATCCACTGCACTTTCTTTTGTTTGTTGGAGTTTTTCAAATGATAAATGGCCAGATGTCAAGCTTTCTGTCACTTATCAGCCAATACCATTCCTCCTTCCTCAGTGAGATGACAGGGCTGCTGCTGCTGTGTCCCTGATAGGTGTTTTGCCAGCCATGGGTAAGGTATATGACAGTGAAGTAAGCCCAAGCTAATCACTCCTTCCAGCGCTGAATGCTAGCTGCCTAGCAGATGTCATTTGGAAGAAGAAAGTGATGAGCTGTCTAGTAAAAATCACTAGGTTTTGAATCCTCTCTCAAGATCTTAAGTAACTAAAAAAAAAAAAAAAAAAAAAAAAGTCTCAAATGTCCAAAATTCCTTAGCTCTCTAATACTTTGACCTTCTTAAACACTCTGATTTACCAAGCTTTCCTACCTTCTTTGCTCCAGTATGCCCTCCCTCATCCTTCCTTTTCTTTTCTTTTCTTTTCTTTTCTTTTCTTTTCTTTTCTTTTCTTTTCTTTTGTTTTTCCTAATCCTGCAGATGTTCATGAGAAACTTCAGAAAGTGGCCCAAACCCCTTTGAAATAAAGAGCCACTATGCCTGTCTTCACATTCCAAGTGGCAGGCAGCCCAAGATTTCCTTTGCAGGCACCACGTATCTCTCTGAGTTTATACATGGTGGCAGACATTTGAAATATGGTGAATAAAAAAAGGCTATATAAATTAAATTGCACTTGTGAAGTAAAACGACAATAAAAACAACTCCCCAATCTTTCAAATGTCATGCAGCTCAGCTATAGTTTTCAACTCCGTGTTCACAGCCAGTTCTTCCTTGATTGCAATTACTCTTGCCTTGGCCAAATAACACCTTCTATTTAGAAACTAGTTAATTATAATGACATTACTCCCCACTACCCCCAATAAAACACAAAAATGGATGGAAAGTGTTGTAGGGGATAAGCTATAGTGAAATAAATGGCTCTCTGTCCCTAGTGGGTAGGTCATGGACATTTTTGGCCTTTTGTCAAGATTCACAGCTTTATGAATTAATATGTCTATCATTACTATTAACTATTCTCACATTAAAAAAAAGAGGAAGGTTTTTTTTCCCCACACTGTGCCTGATATTATAGCCATCTATGTGTTTAGAATGACAAGAAAACAGCATGTAATAGCAGGCTCCTCTCATAGTGCCTATCTGCACAGGCCCAAGTCAGGTATGTTTTGATTTAAATTCCAGTTCTTCTGGTCAATGACTTCATGTGATCTTGGACCATCTGCTTACTTTCTTTAAGCCTAAGTTACATCATATAGAATGTGGAAATAAAAATATCTACCTCATTGGTATTTGTGAAGACTGAGTGAAATAAATCACATAGTACTAGAGAAGAGACTATTAGTTGTCCACCAAAATCTGTTCTTCTCTTCCTCTTGGGACAAATACTAGACCGCATTTTCTATCTTCCCTTGTGGCTAAGTGTGGCCACATGATTAAATTCTTTTCAATGGAATGTGAATGAAAGCAAGGTATGCCACTCTGGGCCTAGACCCTATAACATTGTGTCTGTTGTCTCCATGTTCTCTTTCTTCTTTCTTCTGGGTGGAACCAGGATATAGAGTTGCTTTTGTGTTTTGTCCATGCAGATGGTAATGTCCTAGATCTAGATATTGGGAAGAGAATGGCAGATGTGCCTCTTTAACTTTGGGTTCCTTAATTTTTGAAGCAGAGGCCAGCTGTCTATTTTGATATATTAGTTGAATATCCTTGTTAGAGTGCTATAGGCTTTAACCTATCTAGGTACACAGTATGAGATCCAGTCAGTTATAGGTGTTTAAAATCCATTGGTATTGTGTCAACTCCCTTCTCAGACTATTGTTTCTTTAAGGGAAGTGTTCATGTTTTAATGTTTTTTGTATCTTCTGCAATGTTTCACACAGAACCTTGTGCATAGCTAATTTATTACAGTTCTTGGTTGAATATATGTAATTCCTGAAATTAAATGAGAGTTCATGATATTCAGAGTTTAAAGTCCTAGTTGTCACTCATTCTTTTCTTTTTCTCTTCATATCTGAACTTTGCAGTTTCCCTTCCTCCACTATAGGCTACTTGGAGGCTAAAATTGATATTTTTTTGTGATTCAGTTTTTTGTAAATATAAGGATGTGTTTGGCAGTGGAATATGCCATGATCTGATGTAACAAATTCTTCTTTAAAATCCAATAAGATTTTATGGAAACTAGGGAATCCTTCCTATAAGTGAGTTGCTTGTGTTATAGGTAACAAGGACTATGGTTTTCTGGAGAAATTAAGCAGGTAGTAAAAATGCTTAGAAAAGTTGTCATGAATTTAAAAATAATCACTCGTAATTTAGAGTTCATCATCCTTGAGCATTATTTCATGAGATAGGTTTAGATTATTAAGAATGTACTTCTTCTTGCATTAGAACTAGATAAAAAGGGACAGTGGTTTATGACTACTATATAGTTGATGAGATATTAAAATTTCACACTACATCAGGAGCTAAAGAGGAAATATCTGAGAGAAACATGTCCTTTTTAGGTACTTCTATTATTAGGATTCTGATCTTGGTTATAAACTGGCATGAACACATTACCATTTTTACAACCATTTTATGTGCCTAAATGTGCATCAGTTACAATTAACATGGATGATCTTGGGGAAATGGTAGTTAATTGATATTTAAATTTCAAATCACATAGACTATGGATAACCCAATAGTGGAGAAATATTGGAGAACTACAGTTGGTTTTTATTTTCCTTGGTCAGATGTCATCCTCCTGGTTGTTTGCCTTAAGAAAACTTCTTTAGGAACCGATTGAGTTTCAATTCCAATTCTAACACTTTTCAGTATGTGTCCTTGGTAAAATAACTTAGTTTTTTTGAGTCTTAGCTCTCTTAAACCTTAAATTGGAGATAATAACAATAACTACTTCCTAGCATCATCGTAAAAATTAAATGAGAGGAAGCAAGATGGTGGAGGAGTAGGAGACTGAAGTATCATCAGATCCCAGGACTAGATAGTTATAAAACCATTCTGAACACCTACAAACTCAACAGGAGATAGGCGAGAAGAAGAGCAGCAATTCTAGGAACATAAAATTGGCCACTTTCTGGAAGGTAGGACATGCAGAGAAGTGAATCCGCAGTGCCAGGAAGATAGACTGTGGGTTGAGAGGCCAGCTCCCAGCAAGTGAGAGAGCAGTGGAGCACAAAATCAGAACTTCTAGAAGTCTCCTCCACTGAGGGACGTGGCTCCAGAGGCTAAGCAGGGCTGGACCCCTTGTGGGGACATTGTGGTCTCTGGACCCATGGGATCACAGAAAGACTGGGGCTGCCTGAGTGTGGCAAAGCTCTCAGGTATTGGAGCAGGGAAGCCAGCTACAGAGATGGAGTCAAGTAATGTGCTCTCAGGGTTACCTTAAACCATGATTAGAGGCACAGTCAGGCCACTGCTCTGCAAGCAGGGACCCCACAAGTGGCAGGTCCAGAAAGAATCCCTCTTTCCTCCTCCAAGAGGATCGACATGGGAGCATGTGGCAGGAATCTGCTGGGTTTGGAGACTCCAAATGGGGCTCTGTGCCTGAGATAGAATGCTTGGTCACAAACTGGTTGGGCATGGAGTGCAGCTGGAGACCAGGGAGACAGGAGGGATTGATTGCTTTTCTCTGAGGGTACACTGAGGAGTGGGGTCCTGAGCTCTCAGCTCCTACCAGCTGGAGATTGGAAGGCTGCCATTTTCATTCTCCTCCCCCAAAGATTTACGAAAATTGTTCTGGGAACAAAAGCTCCCGAGATCAAAACCCAGCAGATTACTTATCTTGGCCGTGGCAAGGGCGGTGCAATTCCACCTCAGGCAAAGACATTTGAGAATCACTGCAAGAGACCCCCTCCCCCAGAAGATAAGCAAGAACATCCAGGCAATACCAAGTTCACCAATCAGTGAGAACTGCAGAACTCCAGAGCTAAGGAAAAGCAAGACATAGAATTCATGGCTTTTCTCCCATGATCTCTTAGTCTCTCAAAGTTAAATTTTTAAATTTTTTTATTCAATTTTTTAACCCTTCCTCTTTCCTATCTTAACATTTTTAAACTATTTTATCTTATCAATACTTTTTAAAATATATTTTTAAATTTTCATTGTCATAGTTATACTTTATCTCTTCATTATATTTAAACTTATTTTTTGTATACACTTCTTTACATTTTTTTTTTTTCTTTAAAAATTTGGGATACAATTTCTTCCTTTTTAAAAATTTTGATTTTATTTTTTTCAGTTACAAAATTCATTGTTTATGCACCACACACAGTGCTCCATGTAATATGTATCTTCCATAATACCCACCACCAGGCTCACCCAACCCCCCAATCCCCCTCTAAAACCCTAAGTTTGTTTCTCAGAGTCCACAGTTTCTCATTATAATAGATCAAAATATATCCTACATCTAGCACATGGCTTTGCTCTAGTCTCCAGACTGATCACATTCTCTCCTCTTTTTTTTTCTTTTCCCAACCAGCTTCTTATCTTATCAATTCCTTTTTTAGAATCTTTTTAAATTTTCATCTGTACAATCATATTCCATCCCTTCATTGTCTTTAAAGTACTTTTGCATATATATAAGTTTTTCTTTCTTTAAAATTTTGGGAGGTAGTTTCTTCTAAGAGACCAGAATACACCCAAAATCAAGTAGGTGGGTCTGTTCTATTCACCAGTCTAATATATATATATATATATATATATATATATATATATATATGCATTTTTAATTTTTTTATCCCCCCCCATTCTTCTCCCCCTGGTTTGAGGTCTCTTCTGATTTGGTTAGCATATATTTATCTGGGTCTTTGCCACCTTTTTAGTATTTTGTTCTCTCATTCATCTATCCTTATCTGTATAAAATGACAAGGTGGAAAAACTCAACACACACGAAAAAAGAAAGATAAAAAAGAAAGAAAAACAAAAAGAGGCAGTATTGATGGCTAGGGGCCTAATCTATATGGACATTATGTCAGAACTAGAGTTCAGAATGGTGATTATTAAGGTGCTAGCAGGGCTCAAAAAAAGCATGGAAGATATTAGAGAATCTCTTTCTGGAGAAATAAAATCTCTTTTTGGAAAAATAAAAGAGCTAAAGTCTAACCAAGTTGAAACCAAAAAGCTATTAATGAGATGCAATAAAAAATGGAGGCTCTTA
Source organism: Mellivora capensis (assembly GCA_004024625.1). Lineage (NCBI taxonomy): Eukaryota > Metazoa > Chordata > Mammalia > Carnivora > Mustelidae > Mellivora > Mellivora capensis. Next base: position 30,786 of record PISX010011859.1, on the reverse strand, counting down.
CTGCTAGGATAAATGAGGCAGAAGAGAGAATTAGTGATATAGAATATCAAATGATGGAGAATAAAGGAGCTGAGCAAAAGAGAGACAAACAGCTATTGGACCAAAAGGGGAAAATTCAAGAGATTAGTGATACCATAAGACAAAATAATATTAGAATAATTGGGATCCCAGAAAAAGAAGAAAGAGGAAGGGGGGCAGAAGGGATATTGGAGAAAATTATAGTAGAGAATTTCTCTAATATGACAAAGGGAACAAGCATCAAAACCCAGGAGGCACAGAGAACCCTCCTCAAAAATTAATAAAAATAAGTCTACACCTTGTCATCTAATAGTAAAAGTTACAAGTCTTAGTGACAAAAAGAAAATCCCGAAAGCAGCACGGGACAAGAGGTATGTAACATACAATGGTAGAAATATTAGATTGGCAGCAGATCTCTCCACAGAGACCTGGCAGGCCATAAAGGACTGGCATGATATATTCAGAGAACTAAACAAGAAAAATATGCAGCCTAGAATACTATAGTCAGCTAGGCTATCATTGAAAATAGAAGAAGAGATAAAAAGCTTCTAGGAAAAACAAAAAAAAACTAAAAGGATTTGCAACACCAAACCAGACCTACAGGAAATATTGAAAGGGGTCCTCTAAGCAAAGAGAGAGCCTAAAAGTAACAGACCAGAAAGGAACAGAGACAATATACAGTAACAGTCACCTTACAGGCAGTACAATGATGCTGAATTCATATCTTTCAATAGTTACCCTGAATATGAATGGGCTAAATGCCCCAATCAAGACACAAAGTATCAGGATGGATTTTAAAAAAGGTCATTGATAAGCTGTCTACAAGAAATGATTTTAGACCCAAAGACACCTCCAGATTTAAAGTGAGGGGGTGGAAAACATTTTACCATGCTGATGGACATTGAAAGAAAGCTGGGATGGCTTATATCAGATCCTTATATCAGATAAATAAGATCTTAAGCCAAAGACTATAATAAGAGATGAGGAAGGACACAATATCATACTTAAAGGGTCTGTCCAACAAGAAGATCTAACAATTTTAAATATCTATGGCCCTAACATGGGAGCAGTCAATTATATAAACCAATTAGAAACTAATTCAAAGGGGTGCCTGGGTGGCTCAGTGGGTTAAGCCTCTGCCTTCAGCTCAGGTCATGATCTCAGGGTCCTGGGATAGAGCCCCACATCGGGGTCTCTGCTCTGCAGGGAGCCTGCTTCCCTCCTCTCTCTGCCTGCCTCTCTGCCTACTTGTGCTCTCTCTCTCTCTGTCAAATAAATAAATAAAATTTTTAAAAAAGAAATTCAAAGAAATATATTGACAATAACACAATAATAGTAGGAGACTTTAACACCTTCCTCACTGAATGGACAGATCATCCAAGCAAAAGATCAACAAGGAAATAAAGGCTTTAAATGCCACACTGGACCAGATGGACATCACAGATATATTCAGAACATTCCATCCAAAGCAACAGAATACACATTCTTCTCTAGTGCACATGGAACATTCTCCAGAATAGATTACATCCTGGGTCACAAATCGGGTTTCAACTGGTACCAAAAGACAGGGATCATTCCCTGCATATTTTCAGACCACAGTGCTTTGAAACTCAAACTCAATCATAAGAGGAAAGTTGGAAAGAACTCAAATACATGGAGGCTAAAGAGCATTCTACTAAATAATGAATATGTCAACCAGGAAATTGAAGAATTAAAAAAATCATGGAAACAAAAATGAAAACACAACTGTTCAAAATCTTCAGGACATAGCAGAGATGGTCCTGAGAGGAAAGTATAGAGCAATACAAGCCTTTATCAAGAAACAAGAAAGGTCTCAAGCACATAATCTAACCCTACACCTAAAGGAGCTAGAGAAAGAACAGCAAAGAAAGCCTAAACCCAGCAGGAGAAGAGAAATCATAAAGATCAGAGCAGAAATCAATGAAGTAGAAACCAAAAGAACAGTAGAACAAATCAACAGAACTAGGAGCTAGCTCTTTGAAAGAATTAATAAGAATTGATAACCCCCTGGCTAGACTTATCAAAAAGAAAAAAGAAAGGACCCAAACTAATAAAATTATGAGTGAAAGAGGAGAGATTACAACCAACCAACACACACACACACACACACACACACACACCAAAAAATTATAAGAACATATTATGAGCAACTATATGCCAGCAAACTTGACAATCTGGAAGAAATAGATGCATTTCTAGAGATCTATAAACTAAACCAGGATAAAATAGAAAACCTGAACAGACCCATAACCAGTAAGGAGATTGAAACAGTCATCAAAAATCTCCAAACAAACAAAAGCCCAGGGCCAGATGGCTTCCCAGGGGAATTCTACCAAACATTTAGAAAATTAGTACCTATTCTCCTGAAACAGTTCCAAAAAAATAGAAATGGAAGAGAATTCCCAAACTCATTTTATGAGGCCAGAATTACTTGATCTCAAAATCAGACAAAGATCCAATCAAAAAGGAGAATTATAGACAAATATCCTTGTTGAACACAGATGCAAAAATTCTCACCAAATATTAGCCAATAGAATCCATAAAATAGAATGCATTAAAAGGATTATTCACCACAACCAAGTGGGATTTACTCCTGGGCTGCAAGGTTGGGTCAACATCCACAAATCAATGAATGTGATATAATACATTAATAAAAGAAAGAACAAGAACCATATGATACTCTCAATAGATGCTGAAAAAGCATTTGACTAAGTACAGCATCCTTTCTTGACCAAAACTCTTCAAAGTGTACAGATAGAGGGTACATACCTCAGTATCATCAAAACTATCTATGAAAAACCCACAGTAAATATCATTCTCAGTGGGGAAAACTGAGAGCTTTTCCCATAAGGTCAGGAACATGACAGGGATGTCCACTATTGCCATTGCTATTCATCATAATACTAGAAGTTCTAGCCTCATCAATCAGACATCAAAAAGAAATTAAAGGCATCCAAATTGGCAAAGAAGCCAAACTCTCACTCTTTGCAGATGGTATGATACTTTATGTGGAAAAAACAAAAGACTGCACTCCCAAACTGCTAGAACTCATACAGGAATTCAGTAAAGTGTCAGGATATAAAATTAATGCACAGAAATCAGTTTCACTTCTATACACCAACAGCAAGACAGAAGAAAGAGAAATTAAGGAGTTGATCTCATTTACAATTGTACCCCAAACCATAAGATACATGGATTGGAAGAACTAATATTGTGAAAATGTCTATGCTACCTAAAGCAATCTACACATTTAACACAATCTTTACTAAAATACCTTCCTTTTTTTTTTTTTTTTCAAAGAAATGGAACAAATTATCCTAAAACTTATATGGAACCAGAAAAGACCCCGAATAGCCAGAGGAATGTTGAAAAAGAAAGTGAAAATTGGTGGCATCACAATTCCAGACTTCAAGTTCTATTACAAAGCTGTAATCATCAAGACAGTATGGTACTGGCACAAAAACAGACACATAGATCAATGGAACAGAATAGAGAGCCAAGAGATGGACCCTCAACTCTATGGTCAACTAATCTTCGACAAAGCAGGAAAGAATGTCCAATGGAAAAAAAACAGTCTTTTCTACAATTGGTGTTGGGAAAACTGGACAGACACATGCAGAAGAATGAAACTGAACCATTTCCTTACACCACACTCAAAAATAGACTCAAAATGGATGAAAAACCTCAATGTGAGACATGAATCCATCAAAATTCTTGAGGAGAATACAGGCCACAACCTCTTCGACCTCACAGTAACCTCTTTTTAGAAACATCACCAAAGGCAAGGGAGGGAAAGGCAAAAATGAACTGTTGGCATGTCATTAAGATCAAAAGCTTTTTCATAGCAAAGAGTCAACAAAACCAAAAGACAACTGAAAGTATAGGAGAAGATACTTGCAAATGACGTACCAGATAAAGGGCTGGTATCCAAAATCTATAAAGAACTTATCAAAATCAACACCTAAAGAACAAATAATACAATCAAGAAATGGGCAGAAGACAGGAACAGACATTTCTGCAAAGAAGCCATTCAGGTGGCAAACAGACACATGAAAATGTTCTCCATATCACTCAGCATCAGGGAAATAGAAATCACAACCACAATGAGATACCACCTCACACCAGTCAGAATGGCTAAAATTAACAAGTCAGGAAATGTTGGTGTTGATGAGGGGAAAAGGGAACCCTCCTACACTGTTGGTGGGAATGCAAGCTGGTGCAGCCACTCTGGAAAACAGTATGAAGGTTCCTCAAAAAGTTGAAAATAGAGCTACCTTACAACCCAGCAATTGCACTACTGGGTTTCTACCCTAAAGATATAAATGTTGTGATCCAAAGGGGCACCTGCACCCCAATATTTATAGCAGCAATGTCCACAATAGCCAAACTATGAAAAAAACCTAGATGTCCATCAACAGATAAATGGATAAAGTCGATGTGGTATATATATACAATGGAATACTATGGAACCATCAAAAGAAATGAAATCTTGCCATTAGCAACAATGTGGATGGAACTAGAGGGTATTATACTGAGCGAAATAAGTCAATCAGATAATTATCATATGATTTCTCTGATATGAGGAATTTGAGGGCAGGGCAGGGCAGGGAGTTTTGGAGGGTAGGGAAGGAAAAAATGAAACAAGATTGGATCAGGAGGGAGATAAGCCATAAGAGACTCTAAATCTCAGAAAACAAATTGAGGGTTGCTGGGGGGTGGTGGGGATAGGGATAGGGTGGCTGGGTTATGCACATTTGGGGATGGTATGTGCTATGGTGGGTGCTCTGAAATGTATAAGCCTGACGATTCACAGACCTGTACCCCTGGGACAAATATCATATTATATATTAAAAATATATAAATAAATAAATAATATAAAATATTTAAAATATAATAAACAATTCAGCTAAAAAAACTAAATGAGATAATGTATATAAAACTTCTAGCAGCTTGGAATTTCATAATTACTCAAAAGAGTTAACATTTTTTACTTATTTAGAGTGGTAGCATTCCAAGTATGATTTCTGGGGCACCTGGGTGGCTCAGTCATTTGAAGGTCTGCTTTTGGCTCAGGTCATTGTGTGAGCCCCGCATTGGGCTCTCTGCTCAGTGGGGAGCCTGCTTCTCCCTCTCCCCCTGCCTACTTGTGTGCTCACTCTGTGTGTGTGTGTGTGTGTGTGTGTGTGTGTTAAATAAATAAATAAATCTTTAAAACAAAACAAAATAAAAACAAAGTGTGGTCCCTAGATCAACATCAACTTGGAACATTGATTATTAGAAAAGCAAATTCTTGTGACTCAATCTAGACCTACTAAATCAGAAATTCTAAGGATGATGCCCAATAATCTGTATTTCTATGTATTTTTTATGTTCAACATATAATGCCTGGAAATTGCTCTTCTTTGATGAGAACATTCTAATTTTCCATTATGGAAGCCATTTCTTCCTTATTGTCCACTGATGTGGTTGGATGGAGTTGATCCCACCCTCAACTTTAGGATGGGATTATGTTCTAGCGCTATGTTAATAACTGTATCTCATCCTCCAGGCCACAGTGATTACTTCAAGTATAGATACCTGGTATGATTAATGCCAATGGAAGTCATGTCTAGGAGTTTGACTAAAGTTGTTGAGAAGGTAAAAGCTCTCCACTGTTGCAGTTGCTAAGAGGAGAATATAAACCTGGAGTTAATATAAAAATATAAACTCTTTTAGAATGAAGCAAAACAGAGAACTTCAGAGCCAAAAGGTAGAAACCAATTCTTAATAATATTGATTAAATTCTTACCCAAACATAAATGAACATCTTTCCTTGGACATTGCAAATTAAAAAAAAAATGCACTTCTTCTCATTTGACCCCACAACTTGAACATATTTTCTTGTTTAAAAAAAAATTAGTTTTGTATGATTTAAAATAAGCCCTAATTAAAAGATATATCATAAGATTTTTATAAAAAGTAGAATAAATCAACAAATAAAGAATGAGTAATTCTGGGTCATGTGAGAAGCAAACACTAAAACAAGGTTTGATACGCAAGAGCTTTATTAGAAGAATGGCTGTGAGGGAAGACAGATAAGGAGTGAAGGGAAACTGGAGAGGCAGTGGGCTGTTGTACAGATCTGACCCTTGTGAAGGAGAGAGGGAAGGAAGAAAGGAAGATTGTCTAGAAGACTCTTAGACCGCAACATAATTTTAAGAAAGTCCTTGAACCAAAATCACTTATCGGAGGAACTCTCCATCTCTCAAGAATGTATCTACGTAGATGCCCAACCATGATCAATTATTGTTAGGAGCAGTTCAGCCTCCAGAGATAACAGGGATGGATTTCAGAGTGCAGTAGTTGAGGCCTAGATCAATCATACTTCTCACAAATGGAGATCTGAGACATGTTTTCATGACCAGGACAAAGTCTAGAGCAGTGTCTAGAATTAGTAGAACTTCAATAAAGGTTTATGACTCTTCTGCCTAACCTATTTTTCTGAAATATAACCAAAATCATCAAAAATCCTGCATATGTCTTCTATTCTTTGTTTTAATTATGCATGTATCCTGGGTCTTTCAGTAGTCACATGTTCTAAATATTGCATACTAATAAAGCAAAACAAACTCTATTGGCTCAGCAGGGAGTGAAGTGTTCAGCTAATCATTTATTGCAAATGCCACTTAGGTGCTGCTTTTAATGCATAACTGCCAGGCATTCTGATTTTGTCAATATTACACTTGGACTAAAGTCAGCATAGGTTAGCTGAGAGCATAGGCTACTTCATCTCTCTCTTATTCTAATAGAGTGTAATTTCCACACACCCTAACCCCAATTTACCTTCTTATTGCTCTGGACTTAATAGTTGTACATCAAATCAAATGACATTTAGGCCCAGAAAACACAGTTAAAAGTTCTTGGAAATCCACATGTAGCAAGATCCATCCAGGCCATTTTCCATCATTATTTCTCTTCTTTTGTTAGAGTTGAGGATTAGTCCCAGCCAAGTGAGTTGTAAATATTTGAAATTTTACAAGCTACTCCATCAAATTTTGAGGTTACTCAAAGTGCCAAACATAAATGTATTAATATGTAGGGAAAGGCTTTCTTAGTGCCCACCCCCCAATGGTGAGAGCCTTTCTTATAGCATATCTTCAGTTCTTATTTCTTAGAGCCTTGGTTTCGAAACCCCAATTTAAAAATTCTCTACAGTTGTACCAGTTTGGAAATGATGCAGTCCAATCCAGTTACCTTTCCTTAGCTCTCTTTTTAATCTTTTTAAAATCTTTTTGCTTATTTTTTAGAGTTTCTGAAAGACCCATTGAGTCTCACTTTGTCATTACTCAGATGCACCAATTGTGTTCTAAATGACTTGGCTCTGGCAGTGGTGAATGCTAAGAGTTCTTGCACAGTGAAGTGAAATACCAGAATTAAGGCTAAGATGATGTGAGTAACATCTGAATATAGCCTTCAAGGAGAGGGGCTTGGGCATCCTGGGCCAGGACACTAGGTAGTGCTGGTAATTGCATTCCAAAGAACAGGGACTAAAGCTGGATTCCAACATGAAATAATACTTGGCTGAGAAAGCCAGAGTGGCAAGCCAAATCTGAATCCATCAGGTTCTGGCAAGCCAAGAAGCAATACCAAAGCCATAAGTCCTCGGGCAAGATGAAATAGTGGTCTCAGAGCCAAGAGTTCATAACAGACTGGAGAAAGAGAAGCATTGGATAAGGTATAAGCAAGCAGGATCTAGGAGAATTGCCATGATTGATTTAGGATGTCTGTAGCTTATCACTAACCACTGATAAGTCTGACATCTGAATATGTAATTTTCCTTAAAGGGCCAGAGTTAGTTTGGTATATGACAGAGGTTCTGTCCCAACATTAGGTTAAACCTTTAAGTCCAAATGGTGTGGGGATAAATTCAAGTTCCATATCAACTTGTTAATTCCAAGGGATTGAACCTGAGGGAAGTGAAACAAGATGCAGTTGTGAACTTCCTGGGCGGATATGGTTTTTGTTTTTATTTGCCATTCTTGTCATCTCTCAAGGAGGATCATGCAAAAATTATTGGAGAGATTTCCACAAGCAAAAACTGGTATGAAGCTGGCAAGAAGTGCTTATTTTTTTTTACTTTTTCTAAGTATTATAATGGGGTAGTTAAAAACATTAATTCTGGAGCTAATGTATCTCATTTTAAATCCCAGTTGTGCCAATTACTAGCTATGTGTGACTTTAAGTAAATTTTCTAATCTTTTTGAGCCCCAGTTTCTGCATCTGAAAAATGAGACTAACAGTAATATCTATCTCATAGGGATGTTATGAGGATTAAATGAATGAATGAATGAATATAAAATTCTTAGATCAGAGCCTAGCACATAGTAAGACCTCATTAATGTTAGCTACTACTATTATTCACTTGTAGGCAGTTGGATATTTTGAGTAGAATATTCAAGGGCTAGATCTGCAATTTTTAAGAATTTTTAAAACAGTGAAATCTTTTTTCAAATTAAACAGTTTATGGGTAAATTCAACGTATATGATACTTCTCCAGTTAGTACAGGAGATGGGGAACTCAGAGTCCTGCCCACTCAGCCCTCTATATGACATCATAGAACCCAGAGGTCACGAAGAACACAATTTGAAAACTACTGAGCTAACTTTGTCCAGATCCTACTTTCTAGGAGGGCAGATACTATCATCTATTTGTTTAGGTTCTCACTCATTCAAAGAATGGAACCTAAAATGCCTGAATAGTCCTGATGTACATTTGGGGGTGGACCGAGGGCAGATTGAGACTTGTTTACACATGGTTGTGTTTTCATTCATGCTCTGGTTATGCAGCAGAAATAACTACCTTCAGAGCACTAAGTACTTTTGCCAAAAGTTTGTAAAGGGAAGAATTATTTAGGTTTTTAGGTATACACACACACACACACACACACAGAGAGAGAGAGAGAGAGAGAGAGAGAGAGAGAGGCATGTCTGGCATGTGGGCAGTTTATCCATGATTAGAACAAACTTTGAGTGTCTTTGTGAGATATTTCCCCAATTCACTCAATCAACAAATATTTACTGTGAGCCAATCACTATTCTGGATGCAGTCTTATAGGAACAAACCTAATCTCTCCCCTCATGGAGCTAACTGTTTGGTAATTGCAACACAATGGTGTCTTTAGCACCTAGAGTTGAGTACTTTTAAGCTCAGGGAAATTTCTTCCAGGTGTGTTTTAGATATTCACAGGCTAAATAGAATCATAGATAGACCAGTGGATTGGAATGAAACTTCAGGAATATTTCATCAAAATCCTTTATTTTACAAATGGAGAAATAAAGGCCAAGAGAATTTAAATGCTTTGCTTGAAGTCCACACCAAGCTGGTGTAAATCAAAACACAGGTCACCTGCCCACCATTGGGGCCATAGTGAAAAAGGTCACCCTTTGTCTGGCCTCTTCTCTGTCTCCTCCAGCCGATTTGGTACCCTATGAATATTTCCTTTTGTCATAGTTGGGTCTCAAGGTTGGGTTCAAAATTCCTTTTCTACTTGATGACAGGAACAGAATGCTTAGATTAATCAAAAACTTGCATACTACCAAGAATTTCACTCTCCCACAGACTGTTTTTCCTCTCTGAAACTTTTACATAGGCATTTCTCTCATGTCCATTCATTCTGCCTTAAAGCCATGGTCTTTTTCAGCCCTACTGCAATGCCATTTCAGCACATCTCTGGAATGGCCAGTACCCGGCCTGTACTTCTTACAGCCCATCTGCTATCTTTTGGCTGATACATTTACTTGCTAATTTCTTTCTTCCACAAACACATATGTATCTAATGCACACTCCCTAAATACAGTTTATATTTTACAAAATCTGTGCTTTGCCAGTGAAATATCAAGGTGTCAATATTGGATTTATCCTTTTATTCATAAAATATTAATAAAAACCAGGTGCTCTATTGGGCATTGAGAATGCAAAGATGACGAGGATTATTCTTTCCTTTCAAAGAATTCACAGACTAATAGGGAGAGACATAAATGCATATTTATAGTCTGATGTAGTAAATGCTAAAGGAGCTACGGGAAAACAGAGGAAGGAGAAACTAATGGTATAAGCAGAGAAATTTTCATGGATGAGGACACTGACTGTGGGTCCTGGAAACTAAGTAGTATTTTCCAGATGGAGGAGACAGGAGCAGGGAGACACTCAGAAAAAATAGCGTGTGCAATCACATATGTGTGTAAAATGGCATGGCATACTTGGAAGGCTGTGAGTCATTTGAAATTTTTTGAGTACAGTTTTCCTTGAGTCCCTGCACTATTAACGGTTCAGACTGTAGATGGACTTAGTGGAGTTAATCAAAGAATTTGACTTTATTCTGCACAACAGGGAAGCTCTAAGGAATGTAAGCCAGCAAATGATGTGATTAGATCTGAATGTAGTGGAGAAAAATGACAGTTGTACTAGTGTGGAGCAGTAAGGGACTTATAGATCTTTTGGGAAGTTGTTGGATTGGAGTGAAGGGCATGCATTAGATGTAACAGAGCAGAGTTTCCTGCTTGATCACCCATGAGCCACATAGAATTCAAAGTTGTATTTCATGTTTCTTATACAATGGAAACTCATATAACATTTTTAAAATTCAAATTAGCTGCCATGTGATCATACTTTACATAAAAATATGAATTTCTATATATTTTTTTAAATTAGCAGAAGGTATACAAACAGTTGGCTGGGGCTAGCAATAGTTGTTCCCTATAGAAGAGGCATGCATTCATGGTTATCACAGTCTTCAGTTCTCTCTATCATGTAATTCTAGAACATATTGTCATTAGCTCTATCACATTGGGCATTTTTAGCACCTGAGGGCATCATACAAATGGAGCCTCTCCTGAACCCAGAGGAGTTGCTATTATCCCTGGAACTCACTTTCTAGTGAATTAGGGGCATGGGTCTTTGATATCCTGATTTTATAGGCATCTTTAAATTCAATTTTCTTAACCACGGCTTGACTCTAATACTAAAGTGGTTTGGTGTTGGATGTAAAAGACCCTCCTTAAAAATAAGTTATTGGATGGGGCGCCTGGATGGCTCAGTGGGTTAAAGCCTCTGCCTTCAGCTCAGGTCATGATCCCAGCATCCTGGGATTGAGCCCCACATCGGGCTCTCTGCCTGGCCAGGAGCCTGCTTCCGCCTCTCTGCCTGCTTGTGATCTCTGTCTATCAAATAAATAAATAAAATCTTTTAAAAAATAAATAAATTATTGGATTTTCCCATTGTATAACAAATTAAGTACTAGAAGAATGCTTGTAATAAGCCAGTCACAGGTCTAGGCACCATGAGGTATACCAACGATTGATTATAAGACCTCTCAGAAACTAACAATCTAATTCTAAGCCATTTCCAATCTAATAGCTAAAGCTGCCTCTTATTTGTAAGTCCTGCCACTCTGGACACCTGATGAATGCTTTCTAACCGGCAAAGTACCTTTTAGTGGCACTGAAGCAGCTCCCTTCTCAAAGTTACCCTGAGGCCTGAATAAATTTCTACCCCATTCAAAGGAGTGAAAACTGCAAACAGAGAGCAGCATCTGAACTGAGCTGTGCGATCTATTCACACCTGGACTCTGACTATTCACTGCAGGTACCAGGGTATTTGTTGTAAATTGTCCACTGAATCCAGGGAGGTTTGAACAGCAAGAAGTTAGCATGTCCCTTGGAGCAAGATCAGAACTGCAAAATCTTAAATATATATATGCTTATTCTCCTTTTAAATTATGGCTTTAGAAGATAATACAATTCAGTTGTTAGTGCCTTGTTTTTCTTAATGTTCTGCAAATTTACACATCTTCTGTGACTGTAAATAGTCTCACTAGTAATAAGGATAAATTATGTCAATAAACATATTACACAGTAACCTAATAGGAAAAATGATAATCTCTTTAAATGTCACATGGTAGCATTTAATTTTATTTAAAAGGCAGTTAGTATGAGTAATTATAAGTTAATTAAATATTGATTATTCTAAGCTCTATTGTGATTTATGACCTATGCACTATAGAATAAATATAGCTGATTTGAAAAAACTTAAAATGACATTAGTAACTAATGTGTAATTACATTTTATGGTTATTGAATGTGACTTAACAAGCTTCATATTTATGATTAACAAGTCAAATATTATGTTAAAATGTCAGCATTGGTTTCCGAGCACCTACTCTTATCATATACCTATTGCCAAGCAGATATTAAATGCTTAAAGTTTCCTAAGTTGTTGTTTTTTTTTTTTAAATCATCAGTTTACACTCTGTTTTCTCTGTGGAACACTGAAGTATTTACAAAAGAAACTCCATGTTCTTTTTGTACCTTTTGCATTGTGTCTATTGATATTCTCAAATGCAATCGATATTCTCAAATGCATTGCATTTGCTATATGCAAATGCCATATCGATATTCTCAAATGCAAAATATCTATCGTTATTCTCAAATGCAATCAGGAATTTATTATGCAACAAGGATCCTCCATTTACCTTGGCTAAAAGATTCCTTTGAAACACTTAGATCTTACTTCAAAGTTTATGTCCATGTACTACACAGTCCAACTAATTTATCTTTCCTCTCTTGCCTCTTACTAGGAAGTGTCATTAAGAAAACACCAACTAAATCCAAATATGAATCATTCTTATTGTTCCATTAGGTATCCATTAGAAGAACAAACGCATTTTTTAGAAAGTTTCTAACTTTTGAAGGAAAATACGAAATGTGCTGCATAAAGCAATGTTTCAGAAATTTCTTTTAAAACTTCCTGACTTTGCCATTGTAACTTTCCATTCATATTCATCCTGCCATGTATCTATTTACCTGTCCATTCACCAATCTATTAATCTGAATGGCTGTTTATTGAACAAACCAGTCATGACCAATTCTGCATAAAATTGTGAATAAATTTGGTCTTTTGGCTCCTTTCTTAGAAACCTAACAAGAAAGAAGGATAGAAAAGAAAGAAAAAGAGAAGGAAGAAAATAGAGAAGAAAAAAGAAAGAAAAGAAAAAAAAGAAAAGAAAAGAAAAGAAAAGAAAAGAAAAGAAAAGAAAAGAAAAGAAAAGAAAAGAAAAGAAAAGAAAGGAAGTTAATTCTGTTGATGCTGGAGGCTAGGTAGGTGCATTGCTGTAACTCAGATAATGGATGCAGTTGACCTACCGCAACAAAATATAGTCCTCCAGATTGCCATTGGCTCCTTCCTCTGCTGCAGAAGCAGTAGTTCCAACCTAATGCAATCGGTATCATCAGGGCACTGCCTCTTCCAACCTGCTCCTTTGGGCAATTAAAATGGAGAATTAGAATGGAGAATGTTATAAATGGAGGAGTGCTATAGAATTAATTATTGTGCATCGGACATTGAAAAATTTTTTAACAACATCTAAAAAGTTTCTAACAAAGCAAAACATTAATTTTGAACACACACACACTTAGCCTGTCTCTTCTAGGACTCAGAAGATAAAATATAAATAAGGAATGACTTGTTATTTAATCTTTTATTGAACCTATGTAGTATATATCTGGCACTGTCTACGTTTAATATATTTTATTTCATTTAAATGTGATTCCTTGTAATAACCATATGTTGTAGGGCCTATTATTATTTTTCACAGATGGGTTAATTGAAGTTCAGAGTGGTTAACTTGCCTAAGATGACACAGTTGCAAGTTTCAGAGTCCACTTTCACATCTGACATTACTGTCAAAAACCTTTTTTCTGTTCTATAATTCTGCCTCCTGTTTTGAAGTTCTATACCCATAAACTTTAACATTCACTTCCTTTCATTTAAAAAGAAATGTTTTTGAAGTTTTACTTGAATCAAATATGAGTAGAAATTATAATATTTTAAATGCACTTTGATGAGGAGTGAGTGCTAAAAGAATCCTAAAATTATACCTGTTGTAAAGCAGGAATTTTTTGGTGATATGTATAAGCAGCCTTTAATTTATGTTTTCTTTTACCCCAAAATTTACAGCCTAAATTTTCTAAAACTGGGATATACTTGTAAAGTTCTTAATATGGCCTGAATTATATTAGCAATATCTAAATTAAAATGTATCTGATGTTTTCATATAATTCATGGGCATTATAGAATGTGAGAGGAATTAACCCATTAAGTTAATAAGTTTTGAGCACTATTTATGATGTGCCAGTATTATGCTAGGCATTTTACATGTTTTTTTTTTTAATGCTTTAATAGATTATGAAATAGTAGTGATCAATTCCTGTTTTCTTTATGCAGAAACTGGAGCTCTGACAAATTAACTAAACTTGTCCCAAAGTCACTGGTTTATTAAGAGATACACTTATGACTTATTCGTATGTCTATCTCAACTGAATCAAGCCAGTTCCCCTACATGACTGTTTTCATAATATAGTTTATAAGGGTTACTAAGAGAAACATATAGACAAATTTATTATGGCTTAATAAACACTAGGTACCCTGGGGCGCCGGGGTGGCTCAGCGGGTTAGGGCTTCTGCCTTCGGCTTGGGTCGTGATCCCAGAGTCCTGGGATCAAGTCCCGCATCGGGCTCTCTGCTCCGCGGGGAGCCTGCTTCTTCGTCTCTCTCTGCCTGCCTCTCTGCCTGCTTTGTCTGTCTGTCAAATAAATAAAATCTTAAAAAAAACCCACAACACTAGGTACCTACAGTATCTCATTGACTTTTAAATGTTCACATTTTCATATTTCTAAAATTAAAGGGCATTTTTAAAAGATTTTATTTATTCATTTGATAAAGACAGAGAACAAGCACAAAGAGAGCAGCAGGCAGAGGGAGTGGGAGAAGCAGACTCCTTGCTCAGCAGGAGCTCAATCCCAGGACCTGGGATCCTGATCTGAGCCAAAGGCAGAATCTTAACCAACTGAGCCACCTGGGTGCCCTAAAGAAAAGAAAAAAAATCTTTTAATTAATAGCATTTTAGCACTGTATCTTATTTTAACTACTAGTACTTTTTCTTTCTTCAGTGATACATTAAGTGATGATACTTCTTAAAATTTATCTATTTTGTCAGAGAGAGAGGGAGAGAGAGAGAGCGAGCACAGGCAGACAGAGTGGCAGGCAGAGGCAGAGGGAGAAGCAGGCTCCCTGCAGAGCAAGGAGACCGATGTGGGACTCGATCCCAGGACGCTGGGATCATGACCTGAGCCAAAGGCAGCCGCTTAACCAACTGAGCCACCCAGGCGTCCCTAGTGATGATACTTCTTATAGTAAGTGATATTTCAATCAACAAAATATAGAAATACATATATATTGACTATAATGCAATTGTTTATAGTAGGGTAGATTTCTTTTCCTATTTTAAGTTCTCTACATTTTACCAGAACTTACACCAAAACTTGTTTTCCCAAGGCATTTATACTTATGACTCTTCCTCACCTCCCCATGAATATTACCAGATTCTTCTTTTACATGATGGTGCTATACTTGTTGTGGTTGGATTTCTGAAAGAGAATTTGAACATTAAAATCATAAAATGTAATATTAAATGATATGTAAGTACTGTCAGGTCTCTTGAATTTGTCAACTGTTAATGTAAAATATAATATACAGGGAAAAGGCTGGATATTTGCTGGCTGATCCATTGCCATACTCTCAAACTAAGTTTTTCTTTATGCATCTCCTTCTCCATTTCATCTTTCCAAAATAACTTCCTAAATTCCTAGTACCACAGAATACTCCAAGTTTTCCAATCATGTCTGCTTTCTTACAACCTCGTCATAGCTACTCTACTTGCTTTCAAAGCCCTCTATAGTCACCTCACCCCACAAACCCATTTTTATTTCCCATTACTCCCCAGCACAATCTCAGTAACTCTCCCTTCCTATCTTCCTATCAAAGTCTTTTAAGATTGGGAGTCCAATCTTAGCTCTGTGGACTGAAACAATCCTGCTCATTTATCTAAACTCAAATCAGCTCTGTAGGACTGTTCTTTGTTCATCTTTTCATTCTTGGCACTTAATATGTAGCCAGTATTCAACACAAGTTGGTTGAAAGAAGGAAAGAATGAATATCTTCATCTTTGAGAGATTTTATTAGCCACTAGTTTTATTGAAAATAGTTTCAGCTCTTATTCCATGCACCAATAGAACATCTTTGAAGCCTGAGTTTTTTATCTGGGTATGTAAATACTCCCCTTCAAAGTACATTAATCTCCATAAGCTTTTATTATTATTATTAATATGCCATGAACTCCAATACTTTGTTTTCCCTCAACAGAGTCTCTGCGCCAAGAAGGCACTTGCCCTTGTCTAATCACATCTGCAAGTAAGCAAATATTGGCAAAAACTCATAAAATCTTATTATTCCCTTTAGGTAAGCAATGTCAAACTCAGTGGCCACTGTTGCCATTTATAAGTATGAATCACAAATTTACATTGCCTCTGGACATCATAAATGGCCTGTCTCATAAAGTGCTAGTAAAAACCCAGCTTCTACTTCTGTAAGAAGGGTCAGCATGAAAAATCAACTCTAAACAAGCCTTTAAAAGCATTTAGATGTTAAAGGTTGCTTATCACAGCTCAAGTCTTAAGAGTAACATGCAATCTTTACTTATTTATTCTATTCCATAGGTTTTGGTGGTTGCTTGTAAAAATCATACTGTGTAGCAAGGAAAGTTAAAATGGCTTCTTTGAAAGCAGGCATATCGGTTATGATTCTTGACTGTAAGCAACAGAGACTATGTCAAATAAAAGAAAATTTATTGCCTAGGCATCGAGGATTCACAGGATGCTAGGAAATGGGTCAGTGAGGATTAGTGAGAACCAAAGAAAATCAAGGAAATAGGAGACAGAAGCCCTGTAGCTATGTCGATATCCTGAACTGTCTGATTAGAACACTACTGTCACCATTATTAAAATGAATGAGTTTAAGACAATTCTTCAATATTTGAGGCACCCAATTGAGTTCTCCTTTTCCAGCTTCCTTTGTGTAAGAGAGATGCCTAGAATTATACTGTACTGTCTATAGAATTGTGTACAGTGGGGAAAAGGTAACATCCCATGGTAAATTAGGAAGCTGTAATAAAAGTGAATGCATATTGAGTGGTCCCAAGTGGCCCCAAAGTAACAAATATCCACCACAGAAAGTGCTAAAAAATACAGGCTTACATTTATACACTGTTTCATTTATTCAGTCAGTCAACTAACATAATGCATGTCTACTCTGCCCAGCTACTGAGCAAACTTGGATCCTGACCTTGAAAGGAACACAGTCTAGTAGGTAAGAGAAGCCTCTAAGGGAATAAGTACAATGTAATCTGATGAGGATCACGATGAGTCATGAATAAAGTGAAAAGGAAACTCACTGAACAGGAGCCATGAAAGGCAGTGAAGAGAAGGGAGGAGTATTGACTGTGGAGTCACTGGAGGCAGATATGATTGTCTGTTCTAGTACTAACAGCTCTGTAACTTAGGCGAAAGTCACAGATCATCTCCAACACTCATCAATAAAATGAAAAGAATAAATGGTCCTTGTAGGATTGGGAGAGATAAATGAGATTGCATATACTTAAGCATTTAGTACTTAGCAGGTATTTGGTAAGTGGTAGTTGATTCATTCATTCATTCATTCATTCAGTCAGTCAGTCATTTGTAACACAGAGAGTGATTGACTTCTGGCTGCACAAAGAAGGGATTACTGGAAATAGGTCTTAAGAAAATGAGTAGGTATCCCTCAGGGCAAAGGGAAAGGACATTCTGATCACGTGCAAAGGCCTTCAAATAAGGGCATGGAGATGTATAGAAAGGTGGCAAAAAGATCAGCAAATATGGATTGTAAACATTTAGAACAGTGTGAGGCAAAGAAAAGAGAATGATGGGGGAATATTGATTAAGATGTAGTGCAATGTTAAAGAGCTTCAATTTTTCCCAGGAGTCAGTACTTTTCAAAATATGATCCCTGTGCTTTTTGTATCAAACTCACCAGGATTGTTTTTTAGAAATGCAATTCCCAAGGCCCTGACCCAGGCTTCCTGAATCAGAATCTCTGAGAGTAGGGTGTGGGTAATACATAATTTTTATAATTTACCTGGAATATTTTAAGGCTTCTTACAGTGTGAGAGTCCCTGTTAAAGTAATAGCCAAAGGAAGTGTTTAAGTGAGGTAATCATAAAAAAAGGAGAGATTAAGACTCCATGCACTGGGTTTCTTTTCCTCTAGGACTTTGGAATATATTCTATCCATCTGAATAGGATTTTTGATATTTTTGAGCTAAATCTTACACATCTGATACAGAATCTCAGCTCAAATAATGGTGTTCTCTTTTTATAGCTAAAAATCAGACTAGACTATGGAATAATTCTGTAGCAAATAAAACAGAGCAAGATAGCTGATAATAAAAATGAACGATTTCTAAAAGCATTTAACACTCAAGGAGATAGAGCCAGAGAAGTATGCTTTTGGAAAGGGGTTAGGGTGGGAGAAGGGGGAAAAAAAGCAGCATAAATTTTCTGAGTTATGGTAAATGTCACAGAGAATTCAACAATTTTCTTTGCAGAATTTAGAAAATGAGTGCACATAATTCCAAATGGGTGATATCACAGGGAATTTGAAAAGTACCCTGAGGCAATTCAGAGAGCTGCTTTCACATTCAAACTGAATGAAAGAAAACATCCATATTTCAACTAAGCGTGCACACACGCACCCAATGGCTGCATAAAAACACATACCACAAAAGCACTTAGTCACAGAAATATATTGTTAGGTTGAAAGTACAGCAGGTAGGATTGCTTTCTGGATGCCCTCTATCTATCCAGGCCCGAAGTCAGGACTCAGATGTTGAGCCAAAATGATAAACCAGCTACAATTCAACCTCGGACTTTTTAGTTGGGAGCTGAATAAGATAAAAAAAAATGTTAGTTCCTTTTGTTCTGATTTAAAGCCTTAAAATTACATAAGCATGGACTTCTGTAGTATTTAGATGCTTATTTGCAGAGGACTGCACAGAGGCACAGCCTGTAATTTCTGGCATCCCTGAGAGCAATGCATTAGAGTGTGAACTCCTCCGAACCAGTTCTTTGCCTTCATTCGCTTACTAAATGTAAATCAGGAAACAAATGGGAGGAAAGGAAAGGAGGCTGGTAGCATGTTTAAAAGATCACAGAGGGTCATGTTGGGCAAAATAGTGGGAAAAAAGCCAACTACCCATCATCCAGGAAGCAATTTCAATATAATAGCATGAGGAAAAGGTGTAATATTTCTGAAGCAGAAAGATAAACAAATATAATTTCATGAGCATAATGATCTGGGCAACAGAAGTGAAGAATGCATTTAGAGAACTCAACAGGAGCTCTGAGTGATCATTCTTGGCCAGGTTCATCCCTCCAACCATCCATTCACCCACCCATCATCCACCTCTTCAACTAATATTCATTTAACCATTAATAGTGTCATTCTCTGGGCTGGGTGGTGAGGATACAAAGATAAACATGACACAGTATCTTATGTCAAGGTACACACATTCCTGTGAGAGAGGCAGATATGGAAATAAATATTTACAAAGCAAAATATGTAATATAGACTGTAAGCACACAAATGGTCACAAGAGCATAAGGAGAAAAACTGAAGAAACATAGTATTTCAGACTGTATATGTATGTAACAAAAAAGACACCAAGAAAGTCCATAAGAATCCTTAAGAGAAAATTAATATGATGTTTTAGGGAATTCTATTGGAATTTTGTAAACTTGCCTAATATGTTGCCATTTAAATATCATTCCTATGATCATGCTGTATTCAGCTGTAATTTGAATTCTGAACATGATAATGCAACTAGAATGACACATGTCCTGTTTGCAGCTCTCAGGATGAAGTGAGGGAATGAAGGAAGGGAAGTATATGGTCAGGACCTCCATTCCTGAGTCAGGAATTTTTAGAAATTCAGATCACTTGCTTAATTGCAGTAAGTTGATGGTCATATTTTCATTTCTCATAGTCCAAGAGTTAAAGAATGTTAAAGTGGAATCAACTCAAATTAAGTCAAACTCTGGATAATGACCTTTTTTTCTTTTTTGATGACTCAGAGAACAGTAGATAAACAGAAGGACCTGGCACCTACTGAGCACCTACTGTGCATGTGGTTCTATGTCTGGAGCTTAAATTTATCTTCTGTATTAGTACTATGTAGAAGGGGATGGAAGTGACAATAATACATAGAAATTCTAAACACAGAGATTCCTGAATTCAAATCCCAGTTCCTCTATTTACAAATTGTGATCCTGGGCAAGGTACTTAACCTTTCTGGGCCTCAGGTTTATAAATCTGCAAGATATTTATATTCATAGAACCTACCTCAATGGTTGGTATGACCATTAAATGATTTAATATAAGCGAAACACTTGGAGTAATACCTGACTCCAAATGAATACCAATAAATGTTAGCTACACTTACTGCTCTCAGTACTGCATAATATTTTGCCTTTTATTTAATATTCTGGGGAGAACACTCATTCATATTTTTTAAAAAAACAGCAAACTAGAAGCAGAAGGAATAGAACTTGATAAAGTGTAGTGACAAAGAGCATACAGTAAATATCTCACTTAATGGTAAAATGTGAAAAGTTTTCTTTATGAGACCAAGCCAGCAGACAAGGATGCTGTTTATTACCACTATTATTCAAAACTGTACTGGACATTCTATGGAGAACATTTAGGCAAGAGGGACAAAAGAAAGATATGAGGACCAGAAAGGAAGAAATGAGCTGTCATTATTCACAATAAGATCATGCACATAAAAAATCAAAAAGAATCATTGGAATTAAAAGATGAATTTATCAAGATTATGAGTCACAAGGTCAATATACAAAAGTCAATTGAATTTCCATATTCGAGAAACAAACAGAAAATAAAATGCTAGGGCACCTGGGTGGCTCAGTTTGTTGAGTATCTGCTTTTGGCTCAGTCATGATCCCAGGGACCTGAGATCAGGTCCTGCATTGGGCTCCCTGCTCAGTGGGGAGTCTGCTTTTCTATCTGCCCCTCCCCTCACGTGTGCTTGTGCACATGCACACACCTCTCTCTCTCTCTTTCTCACAAAAATAAATAAATGAAGGTAAAAAAAGAAAATGCAATTCAAAAAAGACAACTTTTAGAATAGCATATCATTCTTCTATAAGAATACTTGACCATCCTCAATCTTCTGTATTTCCATATTAATTTTGAAATAGTATATCAAAAGAAAAAAAGGTTGAGATAGAAAAGTATTTCAGACTTATTTGAGAGAGAAATGGGGAAAATTCCTATACATGATCAACTTTCATGTAAAAATTAAAAGGGACATAAAGAACTCATAATAATTAATGTCATTTGTCCTAACAAATAGGATAAGTCACATATAAGAGAATAGTAATAACGGGGATGCCTGGGTGGCTCAGTGGGTTAAGTGTCTGTCTTCACCTCAGGTCATGATCCCAAGGTCCTGAGATCAAGCCCTTTATCAGGCTCCCTGCTCAGCAGGGAGCCTGCTTCTCCCTCTCTCTGCCTCTCCCCTTGCTTGTGCTTTCTCTGTCAGATAAATAAATATAATTAAGAAAAAGAAAACAGTAATAATGGAGTAAATGGCCAAGGTGTTTAAAACAAACTTGTTTAGAATTCTTAAAGTGATAAATGGGAAATAACATTATTAAAAAGAATAGTTTATTAAATTAGAAAAGTCATATATAAAAGTGAACTAAAATATTAAAAATAAAGACTGAGTAAATGACTTAGTAGATGAAATAAATAGCAAACTATATAAGGTAAATGAGAAAAAGTATATTGGAAGAGGCACTAAGTAAATGTGGTAGAGGTTGGCTGGATAGTCACAGTGGCATTCCCTTTTCCTAGGCACATAAGAAAACCACATTTCCTGGATGCCCTTTGACTAAGACTGGGGCTATGTGATTGCAGTGTAAGTGACATTAAAGTATATCACTTTTAGGCATGGTCACAAAATATGCTGGATGATTCTGGAGAGACTGAAGACCAATACACTGATGATAGTAGCATCACAAGATAAAGGGTTTTATTTCTAGGTCATAAGTTAGATGAGACCTATTCAAAGAGCTACCCAACATCATCAAAGTATAACACAGGCAAGAAATAAACCATTGTTCTGTTTTCTGAGGGTTTTTTTTTATTATGCAGCATAGAATTGCCCAAAATGAAATATACAATAGAAATACACAGAAAAATGAAACAAAGTTACAAAGTACAGGCTGAGCAGCTCCAACATATATATAGGTGGTGTGTCAGTGAGAAAATATCAAAATGGGAGATAAATTATTAGAGGTGATAATAAATTTTTTTTCATGATTAAAAGACAAATTGTAGGTTTTTTAAAAATCATTCAGTGTACTAGTTTACTTGCAGTAGTGAGTTTCATAATAATAATTCTAAAAAAAATTGACCAAAGCTTAGAAATACATTGTAAAATCTTTTTATAACTTTTCATTTGCATATTCTTTCATTCATCCACACAAAAAATATTTTTAAGAACAACCATCTGTCAGATTCCTTGCCTATAGTAATTGTTTACAATCTAGTGGGACATAAGAAAAGTAGCCAGTCATTAGTACAGAATGTATAGTATATAAAAAGAGGTTTGATTGCATTCTGGATAGGAGGAAAAGGCCTGTAATAGGCAAGAAATGAAAGAGAGATTAAAAAAAAAAAAAAGATCAGGGGCACCTGGGTCGCTTAGTGTGTTAAGCCTCTGCCTTCGGCTCAGGTCATGGTCTCAGGGTCCTGGGATGGAGCCCTGCTTCGGGCTCTCTGCTCAGCTGAGAGCCTGCTTCTTCCTCTCTCTCTGCCTGCCTCTCTGCCTACTTGTGATCTCTCTCTGTCTGTTAAATAAATAAATAAAATCTTTAGAAAAAAAAATCAGTTTGACTGGAATTCATGGACCATGACTGAAAGAACATGAGAATTAGGAAGTATATTTCTTGATTTGAACTCTGATTATGGTGATTAAGGTTTTTCAAAATCACCCATTTACTTCTATTTCTTTAAATATGGAAGATAAGAAATGAAAAGTATATTTTGAGAAAACATGTAGTTGAAGAGAATTCTACTAGGTTCATGAGATGTATTTCTAAGTTGGGACAACCATCCTGCATATTGTCAGTCCATGGGAGGCATAGTAAGGCATTCCAGAAGTTTAAGTTAGTGTGATATTCTGGGAGTTTAATTAGGGAAAATAAAACATGTCAGTAAGAGAAACCATAAGAAAATGCAAGCAAATTCATCCCCAGATTGTGGGCTTAGCTCTAGTTTGATCATGAAGAATAGATCTGTTAGGATTTGAAATAGAAACTTATGAAAGAAACTGAAGATGGAACAAATGGAGAAATGGAGAAACATTCCATGCTCATGGATTAGGAGAACAAATATTGCTAAAATGCCTATACTACCTGGAGCAATCTATGCATTTAATACAATCCCTATCAAAATGCCACCATCATTTTTCACAAAGCTAGAACAAACAATCCTAAAATTTGTATAGCACCACAAAATACCTTGAATAACCAAAGGAATCTTGAAAGAGAAAAGCAAAGCTGGAGGCATCACAATTCTGTACTTCAAGATATATTACATCACTGTAATCATCGAGACAGTATGGTACTGGCACAAAAACAGACACGTAGATCAATGGAACAGAATAGGAAACCCAGAAATGACCCACAACTATATGGTCAATGAATCTTTGACAAAGCAGGAAATAATATCCAATGGGAAAAAGTCTCTTAAATGAATGGTATTCGGAAAACTTGACAGTAACATGCAGAAGAGTGAAACTGGACCACTTTCTTACACCACACACAAGAATAATTTCAACATTAATGAAAGACCTAAATGTGAGACAGAAAACCATCAAAATCCTAAAGGAGAACACAGGCAGAAACTTCTCTGACCTTAGCCTTAGCAACTTCTTACTAGACATATTGCAGCGGCAAGGGAAACAAAAGCAAAAATGAATTATGGGGATCTCATCAAGATAAAAAGCTACTGTGCAGAGATGAAAACAATCAATAAAACTAAAAGGAAAGCTACAGGATGGGAGAAGATATTTTCAAATGATGTATCTGATAAAGGGTTAATATCTAAAATCTATATGGAACTTATCAAACTCTACACCCCCCAAAAATAAATAATACAGTTGAGAATTGGGCAAAGGACATGAACAGGCCCTTTCCCAAAGAAGACATCCAGATGGCTAAAAGACACATGAAAAGGTCCTAAACATGACTCATCATCAGAGGAATATAAATTAATACCATGATGAGATACCACCTCAAAACTGTCAGAATGGCTAAGATTAACAACACAGGAAACCACAAATGTCAGTGAGATGCAGAGAAAGGGGAGTCCTCTTACATCATTTGTGGGAATGCAAACTGGTGCAGCCACTCTGGAAAACTGTATGGAAGTTCCTCGAAAAATTAAGAATAGAACTACCCCACAATCTAGCAGTTGCACTACTAGGTACCCAAAGGATACAAAATACTGATTTGAAGGGGCACATGCACCCCAGTGTTTAGAGCAGCAATATCAACAATAGCCAAATTATGGAAGGAGGTCAAATGTCCACCAACTGATGAATGGATAAAGAGGAGTTCATATATATATATATATATATATATATATATATATATATATATATGCTGTCAATGACAGAGATAATAAGCTGTGTGTCAAAGTGAAAGCTGGACCACCATGTGTGGGCGCTGGTGCTTGAGCTGTGCTGCAATGATGAGAGCAGTGAGGACATCGAGATCGACTGTGTACCATACACCATCTGCTGGCCCCTAGCTGTGCCCTAGGTTGGCCCCATCTACCCTCCCCCTCCAGCCCAGGGCTCCCATCGGACCTCTGGCAGTGGCCCAGCTAGCCACTCCTGGTGTTCCCTCCTCATCCTCCTCCCTTCCCTGCCCTTGCCACTGCTTTCTACCTTGTTTGGAACCTGAATCCTGATAAAGAATTATTACCCCCCAAACTATATAAATACAAATGTAAATGTGTGTGTGTGTGTGTGTGTGTGTGTGTGTGTGTGTGTATATATATATATATATATATATAGTGGAATATTATTCAGCCATCAAAAATGAAATCTTGCCATTTTCAACGACATGGATGAAACTAGAGTATATCATGTTAAGTGGAATAATTCAGTCAGAGAAAGACAAATATCATATGATTTCATTCATATGTTGGATTTAAGAAACAAAACAGATGAACATTGGGGAAGGGAAGAAAAAAAGAGAAAGGAAAGCAAGCCATAAGAGACTCTTAACTATAAAGAACAAACTGAGGGTTGATGGAGGGAGGTGGGTGGGGGATGGGCCAAATAGGTGGTAGGTATAAAGGAGGGCACTTGTAATGAGCACTGGGTATTATATGAATCACTAAGTTATACTACTGAAGCCAATATTGACTCATATGTCAGCTAACTAGAATTTAAATAAAAATTTGAAACAAACAAACAAACAATCCAAATAAAGGTCAAAATGGTAAAACAAAAACAAACAAAAAAAAAAAAAAAGGAAAGGAAAGAGAAAAAAGGCTATCTCCTAAGAAGTTTACCAAGAAGCATTCCTAGAAAGTTTTATTACAAGGATTCATAGGATGAATTTTCAGGATCCTAAGGACTCTCAATTTTATGGGGAACTAATTCCATTCATGAAAGTTCACCACAGGGTGCTTGAGTGGCTCAGTGGGTTAAGCCTCTGCCTTTGGCTCAGGTCATGATCTCAGGGTCCTGGGATTGAGCCCCAAATCAGGCTCTCTGTTCAGCAGAGAGCCTGTTTTCCCCTCTATCTCTGCCTGCCTCCCTGCCTACTTGTGATCTCTCTCGTTCTGTGTCAAATAAGTAAATAAAATCTTTTTAAAAAAAAAAGGAAAGAAAGTTCCCCTCTCATGACCAAATTACTTCCTGAAGGCATCACTTCTGTATACCATCACATTGGGTTTTAGATTTCAATACATGGATTTTGGGGTGATATATTTAGTCCATAACAGCACCATAATGCAAGGATCCTAATGGAGACAGAACCATGGTCAGGGAGATGAAGATCTCAAAGTTATAGAGTTCTTACTACTGAGAAGTAAGTGACTATAATGGATTGGGGAAGCCCCATGGAGGAGAAAAGAGTGTTCTTATAGCAATAATGTATTCACTATTGAAAAAACTGGAAAGGAAGCTGGAATTTAGAACTTTCAAGGAATGGACTCAACATGGAACAAAACTGAGACTGCAAAATATGGCCACAGGTAAAAGAAGACACCAAGGAGAGAAAATTCTCACTCCTTTTTCCAAATGCCAAAGCTAATTTTCTGGATAGCATTGTACTGTTGAAGAGGATGACCAAGATTCTGCAGATCATGATTCCATTCTTTTTCATTTTCCATAACTGTGGACCTTCTTGTGGTAATGATCACTTATCTGAGATTATTTGAATGGGGTTGGCCAATAACCAGCTTGTAGATGTAATATCTCATTGGATAAGATAATCTAGGGAAACATTATGAATATATAGAACTTCCACCCCATGGCAAAACTTAACCTTATGAAAAATCCCTTAGTTTCCTTAATTGTTCAGAAAAATATTGCTGGTAATATTGCCTAGCCCCAAATCCTATAGAATTGGGAGTGGCTAGAGCAGTTTCCAAAGATACTAGAAACCTTGGCCTTATAAATTGTCTCTCCTCTGATCCAGAGCCTGTGAAGAGGTATGGAAGTGTTTGCACTTGAAAAGAGAGAAGCAAGCAAACATCCTCAGGAGAAATTAGCATCTGACACAAAGGAGAGGTCCAGCTGGCTCAGGAAGCACTTTATGCATTGACTGGAAGAAATTGATAATGTATTATCTAACTACAGGTGGCAACCTATAAGTGGGTCAAAAAGTAACATTAGTGGGTTATAACTAATATATATTACATATAAATACATATGTATAAATAATATATGTTTATTTTCTGCTTTGCTTGAAATTTTGAAAAATTTTACTTTAAAATAATGAGGCATTTGTTATTAGCTGTGTAACATTTTTACTTTGTGCAGTTTTTAGAAAAAATTTATCCAGATCCTGTGGGCTCTCAGCCCTGACTGAGAGTGAACATCTTCAACCTAGAAGTCCTACTGGCAGTCAGAATGAGGCTTAGGGAGATGATGATCTCAGAAAAAAAATAGGGAGAATAAATATGCTATGAATTAAATCAGCCAAATACAGGAATATTACCTTACAAAGCTTCAGTGAAAACTTAGGGAAATGTCCTTGTTATACCCTTGTTACCATGCTGTGCTGTTCCACACAAAACAAAGGATCACCTTCTCACTTTCGTAAAAGGAGCTTGTTCTCTGAGAGGGGCTGTAGGAGAGAACTGATTAACAGGGAACAGTTGGCCTCTCCAGTGAAGTTTTTTAATATTCCCTTTGATTTTTGGAATCTGTGATGTTTCATGCATCTTCACATCATCAGACAAATATCAAAATGGGGAAATAAACATGTACTGAAAGCCTTTTACAAACCAAAAACTTTTATGTCCTTGATCTTAACTAATCTATACAGTAGTTTTGTATAGTGTATTTTACTCTCCTTACTTACAAATATGTAGTCAGTAGCTAGATATACGTCATGTGCCGGAGGTCACTTGGCCAATAGGTGATAAGGGCAAGACCTGATCCAGGAGGAGCTCCACAGCACAAATAGGACAGGTTTTCCTCTCTATATCACACTTTTTGTCTAACCACAAATAGAGCACCCAATTTACCTTCTTTTGATATTATTTATTTCTATGCTTTCTTTGATGTGGGGTCTGATTTGTTCTTTTCCCGTTCATTTGGTTGTGATCTTACCATGGGGTTATTGGTCCCAACGTTTTTTACAGAGCCTCATACTGAGACTGTTAGTGCTAACACATATCTATCTAGTAAATCTGTGTTTGTTTGTTTGTTTGTTTGTTTTTTAAGATTTTATTTATCCATTTGACAGAGAGAGATAGTGAGAGAGGGAACACAAGCACAGGGAGCTGGAGAGGGAGAAGGAGGCTCCATGCCTGGCATGGGGCTTGATCCCAGGGCACTGAAAACATGACCTGATATGAAGGCAGATGCCCAGTGACTGAGTCACCCAGGGGCTCCTAGTAACTGTTTTGACCTCCTTCTTGAAGCCTTGATTCCACAAAAGATGGAGCTCCCCTCAAGGTATTTTACTGCTACAGTTTTACCCAAACCAAAACAAACTTTTGGAATCTTAGTTTGAAGACTGACTACCTTAAATACTGGCATCCTTTATCACTTCGACTAAATTACCTTTCTCCACAAGACATATGCTTTTGTCCAAAAAGAGTAATGTGGTGTGTAGCTCATCCAATACTTCACTCCATTCCAACAATGTGTTTAAATTCCTCCTCTTTGGGGTGCCTGGGTGGCTCAGTCATTAAGTGTCTGCCTTCAGCTCGGGTCATGATCCCAGCGTCCTGGGATCAGGCCCCAGATTGGGCTCCCTGCTTAGAGGGAAGCCTGCTTCTCTCTCTCCCACTCCCCCTGCTAGTGTTCCCGTTCTTGCTATCTCTCTCTCTGTCAAATAAATAAAATTTTTAAATAAATAAATAAATTCCTCCTCCTTCCATTATTCAGAACTAGAATGTTCTCTTGGTAGATTTTCCAAACTTCCTTGTTTCCTTTTAGCTTTCTAATATTTGCCCATTTTACTCCTTTTGCTGCATTTGGGATTGTTTGAGTATTAGGTGAACTGAACAAGTGCCTTAGGCAGCAGTGAAGTCAGTTTGGATCTGTCTGGCACTCAGTGTTCTTCATCCCAGTCATGGGGCACTCTTCAGTACATTGCAACTGTTTTCAATGTTCACCAGCCTGAGGAAAAAGCTTGGCAGACTTTTGTCCCTTTCTAGAAGGGAGGTATGACCCTAAGACATGTGGTTAAGGAGATTGGGCAACATCTTTGGCTGTGCCTTTATTGCTTCAGCAAACTCCCATGTTGCTTCCTAATCTAGGAAGTGTACACTCTGGATAGAGAGCCCTTCCCAGAGAGACTATTTCACAGGCATCTAGCAGGATATCCCAGAGGCCCTTACAGGCTCTTTTGAAAGGATACCAGTGTTTTGGAGATCTCAGCATGAAAAAATCTCAAATGTTTTGTCCATTAGAAAATGGAGCTGCTGGTCCATATGAAATGGGATCTCAAAGGCACTTTTGCTGGCCAGCGCTTTCATGCTGTAGAGGTAATTGTTAAAGTATTGATTTCTCTGCATCTCCTGCTGTAGCAAACTGCCATCCTAATCTTTGAGAGCTTGGGTTAATACTTGACATCCTGTTTCCTGGAGAGTTGAGTGTCAATTTCCTTCTTCAGGAGCTTGGGGTATTGCCTCCCACAGTGCATGGTGTTCTTTTAAAGATTTCATTTCAAGTGCTTAATATTCTTTGTCATAAACTAATACATTTATTTTTTAAAGATTTTATTTATTTACTTGACAGACAGAGATCACAGGTAGGCAGAGAGGCAGGCAGAGAGAGGAGGAAGCAGGCTCCCTGCTGAGCAGAAAGCCCGATACAGGACTCGATCCCAGGACCCTGAGATCATGACCTGAGCCGAAGGAAGAGGCTTTAACCCACTGAGCCACCCAGGAGCCCCATAAACTAATACATTTAAACATCAGCCCTTACAGATCATCACTAATATGGCAGCCACCTTAGTCAACCTGTGTACCCCAGATCTGCCTCCTTAACCCTGCCCTAGCCAAGGCAGTGTTCCCTAAGCTCCCCTGCCATTATTTTAAGAAGGATATCTGGGATGGGACTTGTCTGAAAGCATAAAGTGTGGGGAAATTATAGGGTAGAGGGCCTAAGACAAGGAGAATATATGTTTCTGCTTTCTTCTGATAAGAGACAATCACAGGTAATGCAAACAAAAATGTGAGGGAGTTGACCTCCTCCATGATGGTCAGTGTTCTGTTTCTCTTCTGCTTTGTTGTTGTTGTGGTTTGGCTGGCTGACACCCATTCTAGCTTTTTCACCTGATTTCTCCAGAATAAGTCACTGTAGCAGGATTTGTGTTTCTTAGTTTAATTGCTCAACGAAAGAAATCTGATATGTTCAGTTCAGCCTTGGAACACGTTTCCAATGGGTCAGGAATTTTTTTTTTTTTTTTTTGAGGGCACAGAGGGACAGAGGAAAAGTGAGAGAGAGAGAAAATCTTAACCCAGCCCCACACCCAGCATAGAGCATGACGAGGGGCTGATCTCACAACCCTGTGTTCATGACCTGAGCTGAAATCAAGTGTAAGAAATGTAAATGACTGAACCACCCAGACACCCCTGGGTAAGGAACTTCTTTAGTGTAATCACAGGGAAATTCCAACAGTGGGGGAAAAGGGTTGGGAAGGGGCACCAAAATTGTCTACATTAATTAATTTTCTCTGATAGCAATTACCAAGATATAAAAAAGGCAAAACCCACATCTCATTTATTAGTGAGTCCACTGATTTATTAGTTATGGAAATATGCTGACCATGCCATACAGCACCCTACCCAGAGAAAATGGCCCTTTCAGGTTTGCTTTGACTGATTTGTATCATGGTAAGGCATATGATAGGTTCTAGGAAACTTAAAAAAGGCACATGATTGAGAACATTGTGCACTTTGTCACACAGAGTCCCTTAATGCAAATCTAGGGACAAAATCTCATTAATGGTCTCAGTTCCAGGAAATGCTGTATTTCTTCTGATTAACTATGTTGAC
>PISX010011858.1:23079-63327 GCA_004024625.1 Mellivora capensis | reverse complement strand
TGGATTGGAAGACTTAATATTGTTCAGATGGAAATATTCCCCAAGTTGATCCACAGGTTCAGGGCAATGCCTATCAATATCCTAGCTGGCTTCTTTGTAGAACTGACATGCTGATCCTAAAATTCATATGGAAAGCCAAGGAACTCCAAATAGCAAAAACTGCCTTGAAAAAAGAACTAAGGTGGGGGACTCACATTTCCTGAACAAAATACTCTTATTAATATATGGTACCAGGGCATGGGACGCCTGGGTGGCTCAGTTGGTTGGACGACTGCCTTCGGCTCAGGTCATGATCCCGGAGTTCTGGGATCGTGTCCCGCATCGGGCTCCCAGCTCCACGGGGAGTCTGCTTCTCCCTCTGACCTTCTCCTCGCTCATGCTCTCTCTCACTGTCTCTCTCTCAAATAAATAAATAAAATCTTAATATATATATATATATATATATATATAGATGGTACCAGGGCAAATGCATGTCCAGATGCAAAAGAATGAAATTGGACCCCTACTTCATGGTATTTACAAAAATCAGCATAATGTGTGTCATAGGCCTAAATGTAAAAGTTGAAACTATAAAACTCTTAAAAGAAAACATAGACATAAATCTCTGTGACTTGAATTAAGTAACGCTTTCTTACCTATGACATTAAAAGTGCAAATAACAAAAGAAAACAGATAAAACAGAACTCATCAAAATTTAAAATTTTGGGGGGCGCCTGGGTGGCTCAGTGGGTTAAAGCCTCTGCCTTCAGCTCAGGTCATGGGTCCTGGGATCGAGCCCCGCACTGGGCTCTCTGTGCTGCGGGGAGCCTGCTTCCTCCTCTCTCTCTCTCTGCCTACTTGTGATCTCTGTCTGTCAAATGAATAAATAAAATCTTTTTAAAAAAATTTTAAATTTTTGTGTTTCCTAGAACACCGTCAAGAAAGTGAAAAGATAATCCGGGGCGCCTGGGTGGCTCAGTGGGTTAAGCCGCTGCCTTCGGCTCAGGTCATGATCCCAGGGTCCTCGGATCGAGCCCCACGTCAGGCTCTCTGCTCAGCAGGGAGCCTGCTTCCCCCTCTCTCTCTCTGCCTGCCTCTCTGCCTACTTGTGATCTGTCTGTTAAATAAATAAATTCTTTAAAAAAAAAAAAGTGAAAAGATAATCCAAAGAATGGAAGAAAATATTTATCCACTGTACACCTGATATGGGACTTATATCTACAACACACATAGAACTCCATATATTACAAGTCTATTACATATTACAACTCAATAATAAAAAGCCAAATAACACAATTAAAATATAAGAAAAAGCTCTGAATACACATTTCTCCAAGTAAGATATACAGTCAAAAAGCACATGGAAAATGCTCAGGTTCATCATACCACAAAGAGATTTCACTTCATACCCACAAGGATGGCTAACAATCAAAACAATAGGGACTAACTAGTGCTGGCCAGGATGTGGAGAAATGGAGCCCTCACACTCCTTGCTGGTACAATGTGAAACGATGCAGCTGCTTTGGTAAAGTTTCTGCAGAGATTAAAAAGAATTACCATATGATCCGGTATGTCTACTCCTAGGTATGTACCCAAGAAATGAGCACATGTCGGGGCGCCTGGGTGGCTCAGTGGGTTAAAGCCTCTGCCTTCAGCTCAGGTCATGATGCCAGGGTCCTGGGATTGAGCCCCATGTCGGGCTCTCTGCTCAGCAGGGAGCCTGCCTCCTTTCCTCTCTCTCTCTGCCTGCCTCTCTGCCTACTTGTGATCTCTCTGTCAAACTTAGCAGCTAAGAGCTTATAATTTTAATAAATTGTAATTTTAATAAATTGTAAATTTAATAAATTGTAAATTTAATAAATAAAATCTTTAAAAAATAAGAAAAAAGGGACGCCTGGGTGGCTCAGTTGGTTGAGCGGCTGCCTTTGGCTCGGGTCATGATCCCAGCGTCCTGGGATCGAGTCCCATGTCGGGCTCCTTGCTTGGCAGGGAGCCTGCTTCTCCCTCTGCCTCTGCCTGTCACTCTGTCTGCCTGTGCTCGCTTGCTCTCTCTCCTTCTCTCTGACAAATAAATAAATTTAAAAAAAAAGTAAGAAAAAAAATGAGCATATATCAACAAAACACTTGTACACAGATATTCATAGCAAGATTATTCATCATAGCCCAAACGTGAAAACAACCCAACTTTCCATCAACCAGGGAATGAATAAATAAAATGTAGTGTAGCCACACAATGGAACACTATCTGGCCACAAAAACAAATGAAGTACTAACACGTGCTGTAGCAAAGATGAATCCTGAAAACATTAAGCTAAATGAAAGAAGCCAGTCACAAAGGACCACGTATTGTATAATTCCATTTATATGAAATATCCAGAATAAGCAAATCTACAGAGACAGAAAGACTGGTTAGTAGTTACCTAGGGCTGGGAGTGATTAGTGTTTAGGACTTCACTCTGTGGTGGTAAAAATGTTCTAAAATTAATTATGGTGATGGTTACACAACTGTGTGAAGATACAAAAACCATTTAATTGTAATAAATTAGTAAACAATAAATCCAATAAATCCCATCTCTATCTAGAAGAGTTTGTGATAAAATAAAAACATGATTTAAATTTTACATAGACTCTCCTGAATATAAATGTGGAAATTTATATCAAACACGGAAATATCACAACTTAGAATATAGTAGAATGTTACATCTGTGCACACAATTATATGCACACAACAGTTATTTTGTTTTGAGAGTACCTACTTTCTAAAATGTCTGCCACAGCCCCAGGATCTATTGCATTTTCAAATACCTGCAGGGAAAAAAATGATGAAAATACATTTTCAAAGATTAATATATGTTTATAGAAACTGTAGATTATATTCTTCCAAATAATGAGCACATGCCAATTCCAGCCATATAATATTTTAAACTATTTTAAACTTCAACAGGAGTATCTTTAACAGGAATGTGGTTAAAAGTTCAACGAATGACTATAGAATGAGAACACAGTACCAAGTACAAGGGAAACCTGAGTTAGCTGAATCTACCACTGCTCAAAGTGTCATCAACTTGACCTAGTTCCACAGTTTGTTCCTAAAAGCATATCTGGCATCAACCTCTGAGCCTGCCTGAGGACCTAAAAAAACATTATGCATACCACAGATACTCATTAAATGATGTTAACTGAATAAATGATGTTAGCAATTGGTTGTGCTGAAAAGGAACATAAGAAAAATGCTCTCTATGTGTAACACAAATGTAAACTATGAGCAAAATAAGTCAATCGGAGAAAGACCACTATTACGTGATCTCCCTGATATGAGGAAGTGGAGATGCAACATGGGGGGCTGGGGGGGTAGGAAAAGAATAAATGAAACAAGATGGGATCGGGAGGGAGACAAACCATCAGAGACTCTCAATCTCACAAAACAAACTGAGGGTGGCCGGGGGGAGGGGGTAGGGAGAGGGTGATTGGATTATGGACATTGGGAGGGTATGTGCTATGGTGAGTGCTGTGAAGTGTGTAAACCTGGCGATTCACAGACCTGTACCCCTGGGCCTAAAAATACATTACATATTCATTAAAAAAAATCTTAAAAAAGTAAACTATGCTGTAGTAGCTAGACTCCTATAGAATCCAAAATACCCAGAGCGAGGGAGAGCCTCGTAAGTTTAAAGTATATTGTGAAGCACAAGACAAACGTTGTGGTATCTCTCTAGCCAATGCCAAATCTGCTTATTTTGATCTTGAGCTGAAGGATCTGGGAGGGGATTGAGATTAAAGGCATAACACGCCCTTCTCCCTGAATTCTGGAAGTCTCTAAGAAACCAAGTTTTCAGCAGAGTTTGATTTCAGGTGTTTAAGTTCTGATTTAAATGGTGTTTAAATTTAAGCATGGTTAAAATCTGCTCCTGATCCAAAGCCAGGTCACCTTTAAGTACAAAAATGGAGGCTGTCCCCTGTAATCCATTTTTGTCCTACCAACTTCAATTTAACAAGCAAATGCAAGTGAGGGGTTTTTCTCCTGAAATATTTCAGTACTAGCATCCCTTGACTTCACCCATGTCTACAGATTTTCTCAACTATGATCCTGGGGAGTAACTGCTCAAACAGAATGTCTCATGCATTCTTTTTCTTTTTAAATTGTACTTATTTATTTGAGAAAGAGAGAACACGAGCAGAGAAGAGGCAGAGGCAGAGGGAGAGGGAGAAACAAACTCTCTGCCGAGCAGGGAGCCCAGTGTGGAACTCGATCCCAAGACTCCAGGATCATGAGTGGAGCCAAAGGCAGATGCTCAACCGACTGAGCCACCCAGGTGCCCCATCTCATGCATTCTTGATAAGCAATTTCTTATTTATCCAAATGTTTTAGAACATTCAGTTCTGGGTCACACAGAGGGTCCACAGAGGAGAAAATGTCTTGGATACTTGTTGCAAGTATTCGCAGCTAGAGAATGGAACAAACACAAGACAACTGGGGCTGGGTGGGAGAGAGCTGGAATATGAACCCAAATAGCTCAAAAACGAGGGCAATATTTCAAAATAGACTGGATTTTCACCACCCGCTTCCTACCACTACCAATATCTAAATAGTAGAAATGGGTTCCTCTGGATTCTGACTATATGTCCCAAGGTAACATCCATTTATTTCTCTCCTCTCTTATCCAACCAGTTTGGTAGACTCCATTTAAATTTCTTCTGTGATTTAAAAAAATATTACATAGAGCCCTAGCCTTTTAGAAAATCAATTCTCATCTCCTCTCCCAGTCTCAGTTGGAAACAGGTTATATTCTGGTAGTGATAAGCTCTACCTTGTCCAGCCTTCCCATACTCATCCCCTCCTCCAAAAAGCAACTCAGCAATATTCTTCCGGGGAAAATCATTACACTTATCAAGGTTAAAACTGATTCTGCCTTCAAATTCCAAAACGAAAACTTCAAAGAACTCTGCATGATGCATAATAATGAAATTAATGTTCTAAATAAAAGTGGGAAAAAAGTCATAATGTTCTATTAATATCACGTTCATATTCACTAGAATGGAACCTAGGCTTTATCACTGTAGCTAAATAAACCAGGGATGACCTAAGAAAATTCAGTAAATCTGAAGAGGCTTGTTTTGTTACAGGATTTCAGATACAAGATTTTACAAATCTGATTATAGGGGATTTTTTCCCATTATTTTTCTGAGTCTACAAAAGTTTGTTTCTAAGGTCCCCTAATTAACTGATAATCCCTGTCATAAATGTAATGCAGCTGCCTCTAACACCCCTCCAAGAACATTCAGAAAATGCTCCTCTGCTCCAGTTAGAAAATGCCACGGGAATTCCAAGAATAGAAAACATCCACCCGGGGTTGGCTTGACAGAACTTGGCTCAGACCTGCAAAGCAAAAGCAAGCCCAACTCTGGTTTTGTCCTGTGCCGAGGTCCCTTCGAGTCATTTCTTTCTTTCTTTTTTAAAGAAAATGTACAAAATAACTTTATAAGAACCATTAGATGACCTCCAGACAACATTTAAACTTCTCTACTTGGCAATGGGAAAGTCAAGATTACCTTTTCAAATCTCATGCTCTGCTGAATCATAATAGGGAACACGGAGGGAAAGCAGTCCGTCTCCACGTACTGATTTAGGAGGTACACCCCAAGGTACACATCTTGTTTGTCAGGAAGGAATACCCCTGGGCAAGAAATCTTAAAAACAAATGAAAAATAGAGAACAAGGTTTGTGTGGTGCCGCTTTTCCAAACGGAGCTCTGTTTTTCCTTAGCCCCACAGACGACGTCAGATCCCCCACCCCCACCGCGCCCCTTCCCCTGGAGCCCCCACACCTCCACCTCCCCCCCTCCACCCCCGTCCTCTCCTTCTTCAAGTGGGAATTCCAGTTTCCTCCCACGTCTCCGCCAGGTGTCACAATCGTCCTCCCGCCCGCGCCTCTCCCCGCCCCTCCGGGATGGCAGTGCGGAAGCGGAAGAGGCTGCAGGGCCGGGAGCCTCGCGCTAGGCCGGCCGGCTCCTGGGGTCCGGGCCCCCCGCCGCGATGCCGAGCCCCCGGAGGAACGCGGACGCCCGCCCGCTGGCCGCCTCGGCATCGAGCAGCGGCAGCCCCGGCAGCCCGGCCCACGGCGGCGGCGGCAGGTTCGAGTTCCAGTCGCTGCTCAGCAGCCGCGCGCCGGGCGCGGACCCCACCTGCGCCCGGCTCCGCGCGTCCGACAGCCCGGTGCACCGCCGCGGCTCCTTCCCCTTGGCCGGGGCGGGCCCCTCGCAGGCAGCCCCGGCCCCTCTGCCCGAGGAAGACCGCCTGGACCTGAACCCGTCCTTCTTGGGCATCGCCCTGCGCTCCCTGCTGGCAATCGACCTGTGGCTGTCCAAGAAGCTGGGGGTGTGCGCCGGGGAGAGCTCGTCCTGGGGTAGCATGCGGCCCCTTATGAAGCTGCTGGAGATCTCGGGACACGGCATCCCTTGGCTCCTGGGGACCCTCTACTGCCTGGCCAGGAGCGACAGCTGGGCCGGGCGCGAGGTGCTCATGAACCTGCTCTTCGCCCTTCTCTTGGACCTGCTGCTGGTGGCCCTGATCAAGGGGCTGGTGCGCAGGCGCCGGCCGGCTCACAACCAGATGGACATGTTTGTCACCCTCTCAGTGGACAAGTACTCCTTCCCCTCGGGTCATGCCACCAGGGCCGCCCTGGTGTCGCGGTTCATCCTGAACCACTTGGTGCTGGCCATTCCGCTGAGGGTGCTTGTGGTCCTGTGGGCTTTCATCGTGGGCTTCTCCAGGGTCATGCTGGGGCGGCACAACGTCACTGATGTGGCTTTTGGCTTTTTTCTGGGCTACACGCAGTACAGCATCGTGGACTATTGCTGGCTTTCGCCCCACAATGCCCCGGTCCTCTTTGTACTGTGGAACCAACAATGACACCATCTCATTCATTATGGCACCCGGAGATCTGAAGGTTTCCTCATGCGATGAAGCCAGCGTAAGCCAGCGGCAATCCCGCTTGTCCCTTTAAGGACATTTCAAGCTTCGTTTGGGATTTCAGGTGTCATTCCGTCTTGATGGGTTGCTAGGCTGGAGAACGTGCTGGCCATTATGACCACAGCCATATTCCAGAAAGCCCCCCCCCCCCAAAAAAAGCCCTCTATTACATATTTATTCAATAACTGCTTATATCTCCAGGACAACTGCAAAGAAAACAAGCTGGGGTGACTGTAATCGTGCTGTTTTTTTTAAAACTTGACAAAAGTAAATTTGTGTTTTGTAGTAATCCTGTAAGTATCACTTGTGAAGTGAACTTTGAAAAAAAAAAAAAACCTATGATCTTCATTCTGTAAATATACATGCAGATACGCCACCTACTAATACTAGGTTGAGGTAGATTTTAAACAGTATTTTAAAAGTCTAAGACATAGGTTTTTCTCATTTATTCCCTGAAAATCTGTTGCCACGGTGTCTTCTTAATCCTGATTTTCTTGATAAGCTTTCTTAGTCTCTTCCATCTTTGTGGCTTGGGTAGTGATAAGAGAGATTATAGTACATATCTTGCTTTCCTTTCCCTCTACCTCCTCAAAAACTCTTTAAATAGATATTTATTTCCCATTACTCTCTAATAGTATCTTTTTGCATTTAGAGAACAAGCCAAGAACTTATTGAAGAAACACTTAAAGGTGGGCATAACGCAGTGCTGATAGAAAAGGAAGGATGGGACTATGGCCAAATGTTTAATTCTGTTGATGACAGAGTGGCATGACAGAGGACAGAAAAGCTAACAGAGGCCGTCAGGAACTAAGAGTCTGGGGGTGGGCTTACCACATACTATGTCAGAGGGCCAGAATGGCGGGAGATGGGGCTCTGCTGAATAAAGATTACCTCAACTGAGGTAATAGGAAAACAACTTGGTTCTTTGCAGTGCAAGGGCATAAACTTTCTCAGAGCCGCCACAAGGATGACCCTGCATATTAGAGTTTTTCATATGGAATTCCACTTCCCTGTATACAGCACACTTCAGGTAACAGTATTTACTTAAAATTCATCAGGGGAGCCCACTGCTATGCCAGGCACAAGGTGTAACTAACTCCTGAATTTCCCTTTACATTGACCTTCACATTTAAAGCAGTCTTTCCAGGATGCCTCCCCAAATCACAAGACCAAAGACCACCAAATGCAGGATGGACTCTACTCATTATTCTTTGACCAGGGAAGACCAAGAAGGGGATGTGCTTTAAATGCTGTTCTACCTGAAAAATAAGAACTTTTGAATTACCTCTGGAACTGGTGTTTTCAGATAATGACAAAATTTTGACATGTATAAAGAGAGAGGATTATGGCCTTTGATCTGTCAGGTAGAGGGCCACACAGGAATCTGGAGAATGGTGTGACATGTGGGCTCTGACTGGGTAGAAATGTGAACTTTCTGAGTGGAAGAGGCACATGGAGGAACAGCTACTCCTCAAAGTAAAATAAAATCATTTGTATTCCCACAACATCCTGAACACAGACTACCTCTTCTCTTGGTGAAACTGTAAAGCTCTAAGTGATTTGCTTTATTGTTTAATCTTGGATCTTTTGTTTTAATCCAGCAATATTCAGGCCGGATCTTTTTGAAAGTAATGATACTTCTTTCCTTTTGCAGTGTTCACAAGTCTGAATATTGGGGGCTCACCATTAGTTTTATCTTCAGGTTCCTGGTTACACTTCTGGAATTCCCTGTCTTAGCTGATGCAGACCTGAGTTTGCAGGCTTTTAAAGCACAGATCAATTCAACTGATGTCTCTGAAACACTCCACCATAGAGTAGAAAATGATTTTACTGTAAATTAATTGTACACTGAAGAATGCCTTTTAAAAATTAAAATAAAATTAACCAATAATGGTGAATGAACGATGTGCGATGAAAACTTGTTTGATTTTTGCCTTGATGAAGTGGAAGACTGCTGTGTTGCTCAGCTTCTCAAGAATTCCTTCCCCTTACCACAAAATGTTGAGGGTCAGCACTTGATGTAGCACAATTTGATAGAGTCTGGGACTATTTGCTCTCAGCGAAATGGGACAAATTCAGGAAATTTTTGTTTTTCTTTCAGAACTGCATGAATGATGAAACCCCAGCACTTGTCTCTTGTATGGAGGCTAACCAGATTTTCCGTGGCCGTAACTGACTGACATTGTGCTTGTAATCACCACCGGTGGAGAAGCCCCGACAGCTGGGAGGCAAAGCTGTATGCCAGTCTGCCACCAACTTCAGATGGAAGCTGAATTCAGAATAGTGACTGACCCCAAACAGGAACAATGTAATCATTCTGCCACAGCACCTCACTTAAGCAGGATTCAGTGGATGATTATAAAAAAGGTGTTGACTAATTGACCCCTTTT
This sequence comes from Mellivora capensis, assembly GCA_004024625.1. NCBI lineage: Eukaryota > Metazoa > Chordata > Mammalia > Carnivora > Mustelidae > Mellivora > Mellivora capensis. The sequence continues at coordinate 53,989 of PISX010011858.1, read as the reverse complement.
GGAATTAGCAAGCCAGAGCCATCTCTAGAGAAAATACTTAGAAAATACTCAATTAAGGGACGCCTGGGTGGCTGTCGGTTGAGCATCTGTTTCCGGCTCAGGTCATGATCCCAGGGTCCCCGGATCCAGCCCTGCATTGGGCTCCTTGCTCAGTAGGGAGCCTGCTTCTTCCTTTGCCTGCTGCTCCCCGTTTGTGCTTTCTCTCTCTGACAAATAAATCTTCAAAAATATATATTCCATTGGTTCATAGAGGTGGCAAGTTATTAGGAAGTGATTGGGCTTTCTGAAATTGAATTATTGTTATTTAAAGAAGGGTTGTTTGTTTTTTTTTAAATTATTTCACAAGTCTTTATCCTGGAAAAATAATAAAATTCTTCTTGAACTTAATGCATGGTTATTTTTAAATAACAGAAAATTTTATAAAGCTAACAAACACGTCCTGTGAGGGAGGAAAACGCTGAAAGAGGTTGGGCTGAATTAAAGGTGAAGAAATCAGGGAAGACCAATGTAGACATCTTAGGGACACAGATACAACCTGCCCCAAAAGACAATGTTGTGTGTGGTGAGGAGGTGGTTTAAGTGGTCGCGACCATTTAGGAAGCCTGGGGAAAGAGTCTGATTTAGAGCAAGGTGCGCAGATTCGTCGACTTCTCTTACCGCCCGGATCTGTAGTTCCACCACCACTTCCAGAGGCATCGTTCCCTGCGTGGGCGAAAGGACGGGAATGAAAAGATCCTTTTGTGCGGAGCCTTGGACCGCTTTTCCTTAGTTTAGCTCACTCCCTGGGGCAAATGTTCCCAGCGGCTTCCCCTGCCCCCTTCGCCCTCGTCCCCCCATCTGTCCACCCCCCAGACTCAGCCCAGGTCCCTCGCACCCGGACGGGTCCCACACTGCGGGAGCTGGAGCCAAGGCTTCCAGAAGGCGGAAGCGCGGCGTTGCCATGAACGCTCAAAAGCGCAACCTTCCACCTGGAACGCGGGCAGGCTCGGCGCACGCGCAGTCCCGAAGCGGCTTCCACGGCTGGGCGCCGGCCGCACAAGCACCCGGTGCCGCCGCGGGGGCTGGCTCGCCGGATGCTGGAAGAGCTCCAGTTTTCCTTCCCATCACCTCTCTTTAGCGCCCCAGTTGCTATGTTAAAATGTTTACAGCGTGCGTTCTGAAAGGGAAATCGGATCATTAGCTCCGTTATCATTTAAGTGCTTCCCATTTTTAGTAGCTTATGACCTCTGAGCCCTGGAATTTCTTTAACAATTCCAGTTAATAGAATAGCCTGTCCCTGAAGGTACTCTCTTGCTTGTGAAATGTTAGGTCCTTGGGTTTGGTTTGGAAAACATGGCCCCCATCAATAAGAAACCAACATGTGTGCTAATTAGAAATACAAGGATAGTTATGAGATTAAAACTTCTGGTTTCCCATGTTAGCCACAACGGAAATATTTGTCCGTCTCTCTTTTCTGGCGTTTAGTTAACCTAAGGCAAGCCTGGAATTACATTATGTCCCAGGGGGTAATAGTTACAGCAGTTGCCGAAGCCAGGGCCACACTGTGAAAACCATCAGAGGTGGCTGGGGAAAATGCACTTTTGTCCACTCACTGTATTTGATAGACAAAAAGGAAAGAAAGGAGGAGGGAGTGGTTGCTTCTAGCCAATCTGAAAAATCTGGGAGGGCTAATGCTGTCTGGGGAAAGAAATCTGAGATTGTGATGAGTCATTCATTACTAAGCTATGGGAGGTTTCTGCATTTGCAGGAATTCAAGTGCACAAACATGCCCTGAGACAATTAGGCATTCACTTTGGTAATTGGAGTTCTTTTCCCTGAAACGGGAACACTCATGATGAGGGAGGGTATATTTTGTCCTTACACGATCCCTGTTGCTTTGGCTGTCTGCACACCAAGAGGCACATAGGTGCGTGCTTGGCTCCCTGCCACATCCAGAGAACTGATTCGTTGACTCACAACAGCTTGCTGGTACCCAGGTGAGCGGTGATATACAGGAACAGGACCAGTGTCAACCCTCACAGGTAAGTCACCAAAACCAATACTAAGTCATCAAGGAGAGAAACAACCAAACCAAGATGACTAAACGAGTGGACAGAGACATATGGGAAGGGAGAAATCAATCTTGATTGAGAACCTGCAAAGTGCTAACACTTTGCATATGCTAATTCATTTCATCTCCACAATAACTCTTGGAGGAAGGTATCATCTCTATTTTACAGATGTAGGATCTGAGGCTGGACAGCCTTTTCCCCAAGGCCACACAGCTAAAGGGAAACAGCCACACTTGAATCTGGGTGTGCCCTGCCACCTCACAGCCCCTGTGGCATAGAAATCCTATTGATCTGTACAAACACACTGTCCCATCTCGTGCTCTTACTAGTCTTAACTGCACTCTTCTTGCTTGGCTCCTAGCATTGGATACAAGTCTTATCTGGTTTCCCTTCAATCCTCTGCCCATTCTTTCTCTCCATCTTCCTCTACCTGGCTATGCATGTTTCTAGGTACTTTCCTTGCTCTATGCGCTTTACCTATGGTGGCATACAATGTCGGTAAGGACAAAAACATGAACACAGATCTACATATTTCACCCAGGCCTTTCTTCTGCTCTGACAAGGAGGACTCTCCTGACTACGAACACATGTGTCTCTTCTTTGTAGCAACTATCACCATAGCAGTTTCACAATTGTTCCTATGATTGTTGATTGTCTCCATAAACGGTGAGTTCTGCGTGGCTCAGAGTTTGTATTCTAAATACCTAGCATAGCAGATGCTCAATAAATATCTTTGAAGAGATGTTAAATGCAGAGATGGTCAAGCCAGTCTATAGGGTTCAAGGTGTATGGGTAAGTTGAAGAAGGTCATCAAGAGGACATGACCACTGGTTGACCTGTAAGCTGGACCAGAGCAATTGGAAGCTTGTCATCCCCTTCCACTGTCCTTGGATGTACGTTCTGCCCACCATTCCTACAACAGGAGTCATTTCAAGAACACAGGCCTTGAGACAGCAGAATGCTGTTGAGACCATCTGGATGGTGTATGTGACTGAACCCAGTTAAGTCCTCCAGGTGGGTGCAGAGATCTAGTCATCTTGTGGCTGCCCAAAACAAGCCTCCTGTGTTCCTAAGTACCCTTGCTTATTAAAACTGCCACCTACTGATCTCGAGTGGCCTGCCTCTTTCTTCAGTCTCTTACCGTCCTCCCCATCTAGGAACCAGCTTCAGATTTCACCCACCGAAGCTGCTGCGTTTGGGAATCAACACCACATCAGGGCAGACTAAATTCGCAGAACGAGGAAAGACCGGGTATAGCTACTACTGCTAGTCTGCCATGGACGTATTAAATGAGTTGATGAGGAATATTTACGCTTGTTCATTTCACTCACCATGGTCACCTGAGCTACCATGGAGATGTAAAAGTTTCTATGTATACAATGTACACAATGCCTCTGGCCCATATTGCAAAGTAGTGAATCACTGAGGCCACCATTTGGGTGGCAGAAAACAAATCCCACTGACCAGCTTGTATTTCCACAGTGTTTCTGCAGGGCAGACTGGTCAGCAGTGATATCAGCACTGCAGAAATGACACATCAGCACATCCTGCTCACATCCTGGCCACTGCCAAAAAAAAAAAAAAAAAAAAAAAAAAAAAAAAAAAAAAAAAAAAAAAAAAAAAAAAAAAAAAAAAAAAAAAAAAAAAAAAAAAAAAGGCGCATGTCCCACAAGGGAATTTTCCAAAGACTTAATTGGCAAAGAACAAAAGTGTAACAGTCAGATAATTATGGTTGCAGATTTTCCATTTAACCAAAGACATGCATGATAAGACAATAGATTATAAACATTCCTCAAATAAGGTAGAAAGGGGTGTTCATATGGAGAGGGAAACTAAAAAAGAGAGAGAGAAGGCTCTAATGGCTTAAAATAAGACAAATTTTTCATTTATTATTATTAGTTTTGTGGGTCAGAAATCGAACGCAGATCTCACTGGGCTAAAAGCAAAGCTAGAAGCAGGGCTGTATTCCTTGGCTTTTTTCCTTTCTTTGATTTTCCAGCTTCTAGGGGTCACCTACATTCCTCAGTTTGGAGCTCCCTTCCTTCACATCTTCAAAGTCCTCAGATTTGAGCGAAGTCCTTATCACACTGCTATCTCTGGTTCTCTATTTAGGGATCTTTGGGATTACACTGGCAGATCCAGATAACCCAGGACCATTTCCCTATCTTAAGGTCAGCTGATTAGCCATTTAATTCTATCTCTCTGTAATGTTAATCCCCCTTTGCCCTGGAAGCTAACCTCTCTAGAGAGCAATTTGTTAATATCTATCAAAATGTTTCATTGGACTCAGCAATTCCAATGCTAGGAATGGGTGTGTATGGATATACTCTCACACATACAGAAGAATACAGGCTGCAGCATTATTTGTGGTTAAAAAAGATAAGGGGGCAGGGGGGTGGGAGTGCCTGGGTGGTGCTGTGGGTTAAGTGACTGACTCTTGGTTTCAGCTCAGGTAGTGATCTCAGCATTGGGCTCCCTGCCCAGCACAGTTTGCTCAAGACTGTCTCTCCCTCTCCCTCTGCCTCTCCCCTCCCAAAATAAAGAAATCTAAAAAAAAAAAAAAAAAGATACTGGGAGCACCTGACTGGCTCAGTCAGTACAACATCCAACTCTTGATTTCAGGGTTTTAAGTTCAAGCCCCACATTGCAGAATTTACTTAAAAAAACAAACAAATAGAAACTAAAAAAAAAAAAAAAGATACCACCTTAATGTTCATTAAATAGGGTCAGATTTAATCAATTATGCTTAAGCCTTAAGATGGAACACTATGCAGCATGGAAAAAGAGTAAAGCAGAGCTGTACATCCTAGCAATAAATACTCTCTAAAATACAGGACTAAGGACTAATTCAAAAGCATTGAACAACAACAAAAAATGTGTTAAGTATGCTGCCATTTGGAAGAGACAGGGAATATATGTGCATACATGCTTAGAATATTCCTGAAAGGAAACACTGGAAACTGTTAGTAGTGGATGCCTCGGGGGAGGGGCCCTAGAATAGAGAGAGAAGAAATTTCCTTTTCATTGAATATCCTTAGGTACTTTTTGAGTATTTCTGCCAAGTATTTCCTTTATCTAGTCCAAAGAGGAAAACAAGTTAAAACAAGTAGAAAACATAAAACAACAAAAAGGCCCAATCTGGCTAACTAGGGAGGGCCAGGAACGGGATTCTGGAGCTTTGGGGGCGGCAGCCTACTGCATGCCTTGAAAAGGTTTGCTTTTCTGCTTCCAGAGCAGTGGGTCCTGTCCCGTGACCCTGGGCATCTCAGGGGTCCTAAAGCTCCCGAAATAATGGGCAATATTTCCTGCATGTGTACATAGGCATTTTTCTGGGAAGAGAGGCTGTCGTTTTCACCAGAGTCTGGAAGGGATAGAGTTACCCAAACCAGGTTTTAGATCCACTGTCCTGTCCTCTATCCTGACATTAGTTCTTCTCTACAGGACAAAGAAGGGCCACCTGGGTGATCTGACAAAGCAGCAGGTAAGGAAAGAGGGGCTATTCTCTGCAGCACTTAAATGCCCACTTTCTAGAGCAAACTGTCTCTCCCAGGGAAGCTGTATTCAATAATAGGTGAAAAAGACCTCCCAGGTCCTGTTCTGGGCCATTAGTTTATGTCTGGACTCAGACTCCTTTTTAGGCCTACAATCTTCTGAGATAATGAATTATTCATTAGCAAATGTGAATAATACCAGCTGATAAAGTTTCCAAAGTGAGCTGTTCATTAACATTTGTGAGAAATGCCTGAAAAGGGAAAAAAAAAAAGATCCAAGTACAGGAAACGATCTGGATTATTTCAGCAATAATGCATTTTCAGATCACTGATTTTTTTTTTTAATTATTTATTTGAGAGAGCAAGCAAGTGAGCAGGAGCAGGGGGAGGGGCAGACGGAGAGGGAGAAGCAGAGTCCCAATGAGTAGGGAGCTGGAGGCAGGCCTCTACCCCAGGACCCAGCGATCATCACCTGAGCCAAAGGCAAATGCCCAACCAACGGAGCCACCCAGCTCTGATTTTTTTTTTTTTTAAATTTACTTGACAGAGAGAGAGATCACAAGTAGGCGGAGAGGCAGGCAGAGAGAGAGAGAGAGGAGAAAGCAGGCTCCCTGCTGAGCAGAGAGCCCAATGTGGGGCTTGATCCCAGGACCCTGGGATCAGGACCTGAGCCGAAGGCAGAGGCTTAACCCACTGAGCCACCCAGGCTCCCCCACCAGTCATATTTAAAGTGTTCAATACCCACATGTGGCTAGTAGCTACAATACTGGCTAGGGCAGGTAGAATATTTCCAACTTCACAGAATCTTCTATTGAACAGTGTTGCTCTAGAGCTAACTTCACTTAAAGGAAATGTGGAGGAGAGAGAAACATGTCCATGACACCACAAGGAAACAAACAGATGTATTGGAAAGTGGGACGTTCTATTGGACAATTGACGCAGGTAGTCTGCAACAAGTCAATGATGTTAAGGGGGAAAAAAAAAAGAAGGGAAGGGTCAGAGGAAATGCTCTATATTAAACAATACTTCAGAAATCTAACAACCGAATGTAATATGCAGCCATTATTGGGATGGGACCTTGATTCAAACAAACCAACTTAAAGAGAATATTTGAGATTTTTGGGGAAATTTGTGATATGGGCATTAGATAATGCCAAGCAGTTAATTTTGATAGGTATGATAATGTCCTTATGTTTATGCAAGGTAAATATTAACATTGTTTAAACAACATGTTTACATATTAAAGTATGTAGTAGTAAAACGATCTGAGGTCTAAGATTTTGTTTTCAAATACTATAACAAATTAATACAAAGAATGGATAAGGCAAATGTAGCAAAATCTTCATAATTATAATCTGGGTGATGGATATACGGTGTTTATTATAATTCTATACTTTCGTGTATAAAATAGTCTTAACAATTTAAAAATGTTTAACATATACTTAACTAAGAAAACCAATCCTTATATCCAAAGGATCCTTATGTGAACCTCCTCCTGTCCTAAAATAGTCCAACAAGAGGACTCTTACTGGTATCACTATGAAATGCCCTTCAGTAGAATTCTTGTAGACACTTTAAGAGAACATGTGGTGGATCTACTTACCTCAAATGCAGATTAAAAAATTATTGGGATACGTAACACTTTCCAAGTGATTCAGAGGGAAACCCACTTAAGGAAAAGAGAAGCACTGTATTACAAGAAGAGTGGCCTCTGCGTGCATATCCAACACAGGAGCTGGCAAGCTGAGTATTTCTTTAAGTGCACATACTTCTCCAGAATTTTCTCCAAGTATCAGGAAAGCATCCAAGGAAGGAATTAAATTGCAACTGAACAGCTTTTAACAATCTTGGAGTCATTTGGGATCTGGACTCACACATGGGATTTATTTCACAAACTTTATTAGAGTTTATGAGTCAGACTCATATGTTACTCTGGCTTCCACTTTAATTCACTGGCTTTTGTAGGCTCAATGCTTACTTAATACTACACAGACCCTTCCACAAGGACTGCCCTTGGGCGTTCTGGACTACATAGTCCATATCCTTTCGTTTTAAAGTAATTTCTACTCAGAAAAAACTAATTTGCTCCTTTGAGTGTCAGCTGACTAGTTCCATGTCCCTGGGAGCAGTAGGCTAATTATGACCCAAAGCAGTTTCCAAGGAATTATATTTATGATCCAATATAAGAAAGTGCAAGAGTCTGATTGAGTTCTAAGACTTGTAAAAAGTATCCACTGAACTCGAGCGAAGGATTTAGCCCCCAAAGTCAGCAACGGCTAAGATGATGTCATTATATCCACCCTTTATTCTCCTGCCAAAATACATCTCTTTCCATTCCTTTTTCACCCTTTTTTTTAAGGTTATTGTCCAAGGTTTACTGAAGATATTACAGCACGGCAGAAAGATTCAAATGGCTCCATGTGGTGTTTTGAAATTCATCCTAAGTTCATGCTGAGTGACCTGCAGGTTGGACACTGCCAAAGTCCTAGGGTTTCAACATTTCCTTAGTGTCGGGATCTCCTGATCCAGGGCTGAGATCTTGGGCATGTAATTATCCCTCCCTTCTCTCTCCTTCTCCTGCAGCTTGATGGAGATTCTTGTCCCCAGGGCCCACCTGAATTCACTTCATCAGGTGTGTGATAGAGCCTGCGATCCTGCTGCAGAGCTCCTTGCTGGGTTTGATGGTGATCTCCTTGCACAAGCGCATGTTGGTGTGGAAGTCATGGCCCAGGCGAGTGTAGTACTTCTCAGTGATGACCTGGGCTGCCTTCTTCATGGTTTTGGTAAAATGCAGCCCAGGTTGGCCAGGATAGTCTTCTTTTTTTTTTTTTTTAAAGATTTTATTTATTTATTTGAGAGAGAGGCAGTGAGAGAGCATGAGCGAGGGAGCGAGGAGAAGGTCAGAGGGAGAAGCAGACTCCCCGTGGAGCTGGGAGCCTGATGCGGGACTCGATCCCGGGTCTCCGGGATCATGACCTGAGCCGAAGGCAGTCGTCCAACCAACTGAGCCACCCAGGCGTCCCTAGTCTTCTGTCTTTACATTATTACCACACATTTCCTTTTATCATTGTTTCCACTCATTCATTAATTCATTCATTCCTTATTCATCAATTCAATACATATTTACTGAATACCTACTGTGTGCTAGATACTGTTTTAGATAATCAAGGTACAAGGATGAACAAAAAGACAGTCTATGCCTTTGTGGGCTTTCCATCCTAGGAGGGGAAGATAATAAGTGAACATAAGATAGTTACAGTATGATAAGTACTAGGAAGGAATCCAGGTATTGGGGGTGAGAAAGAAATTTATAGGTTGGAGAAGGAATAAGAACCTAATTTAGACCCAGTGGACAGAGAAGCCTAAGGGGATGACATCTGATCTATGATCTAACAAGAGAAGCATGACCACTAGCAGGACTTTTAAAGTACTAAACAGAAGATATCCCAGTGAAGGGAGCAACAGAATGTAGAAGGCCAGGAGTCAGGGAGGAAATTGATTTGTTTGAGAAACTGAAAGGAGGCAAGTGAGCATACTAAGAGAGACCTGGGGAGGGGGCAAAGGAGGTTAAGAAATGACACTGAAGAGTTGGCTGGCATTAGACAGTATAGGAACTCAAAGTTGGAGCAAACGATGTTATTGCTTACCTAATAGCCATAAGCTTTTCTTCCTTGCTACTGGAGCTCCAGTTTTGCATGGGTGGCAATGTGTCTTACTTCAGGGAGTGATTCATAATTTATTTAAGCCAATTCTGGACAATGAGATATAAGGGGAAATCACTGGAAGCTTCTGAGAAACATTTTTATTTCTGATAGTAGAGTCACAAGTAAACACAGCTGTTTGCCTCCTCTCTTCTTGCTTTGGCTGTTGTCCTGTTTTGCTGTGATGTCCAGAGCTATGGCAACCATCCTGCAACCACGACAAGCCTGAAGATGAAAGTCAACAGACTTAGGATGGTGGAAAGGATAGAAAGAACTTGAGTCTTTGATGACATCAACAAACTGCTAAATCAATCCTGAGAACACTGATCCTTTTTTGCTAACACTGATCCTGAATTTGCTAAAAATAACATTCCTTATAGTTTAAGTTTCTATTAGCTGGGGTTTCTGTTATTTGTATTGGAAGCATTTAATTGATAGAGCAGGGATGTGGCATGATTTGATTAATATACATATATTTTTAAGTCTCTTTGGTAACTGTGTGAAGAGTTATGAGCAAAAATGGAACAGAGACATTGAAGACTACCATAGTAGGCCCAAGGAAGATAATGATGTCCTGGGCTAGGGAGGAAGCATTACAACTGAAGAGAAATAGACAGATTCAAGACGTATTTGAGAGTAAAAATAACAAAATTTGGGGGTGCCTGGGTGGCTCAGATGGTTGAGTGTCTGCCATCATCTCAGGTCATGATCCCAGGGTCGTAGGATTGAGCCCCGCATCGGGCTTCCTGCTTGGTAGGGAGCCTGCTTCTCCCTCTCTGTCTGCTGCTCCCCCTGCTTCTGCTCTCTCGTTCTGTCAAATGAATAAATAAAATCTTTTTTTTTTTGAATAAATAAAATCTTAAAACAACAACAACAACAACAAAATTTGCTTTGGTTCAGACACGGGAGAGGAAGGAGGAGGATTAATTAAGGCTGACCTCTTTTGGGATTGGTGGTGGGGCCATTTATTGATATGGAGAAGACAGGAAAAGTTTGGGGAAGGAGTGGAGTCAAGAGGGTTTTTTTTTTTTCACTAGAATTAGAATAAAAAACTAAATTAAAACAGGGAAAAAAGAGGGGTTTTGAAATGTTAAATTTAAAATATGTATTCAAAGAGAGATGTCGGGGCGTGGACATTGGACTCCACATTGGGTGCAGAGTCTACTTCAAAAGAGAGAGAGAGAGATGTCAAGTTAGCAGGTAGATGAGTCTGAAGTACTTTAGGTCAAGGCTTGGATTTCAATTAGGAAGCTGTCAATACACAGATGTTATTTAACGCCAAAGGAACAGATAAGGTCCTCCCCACTGGCCAAAATTTGAGAAATTCTAAAATTAGAGGTGTGTTAGAAGGGGAGAAGCCTGCCAAAGAGCCTGAGGGAAAGTAGTGAGACAGGTAGGAGAAAAAAAAACAATGAAACAACAATACTTAACATTTATATAGAACTTACTTCAAGCCAGGCACAGCTCAAAGCACTTTGTGCCTTCATGGAAAAAAAAGAGAAAAGTGTTTTCGTTTTCTTCCCACCCTTTCTGTTTTATTTTATTTTATTTTTTTAAAGATTATTCACTTATTTGACAGACGGAGATCACAAGCAGGCAGAAAGGCAGGCAGAGAGAGAGAGGAGGAGGAAGCAGGCTCCCTGCTGAGCAGAGAGCCAGATGTTGGGGCTCGATCCCAGGACCCTGGGACCATGACCTGAGCCGAAGGCAGAGGCTTTGACCCACCGAGCCACCCAGGCACCCTGCACCCTTTCTGTTTTAACTCCTGTGGCTTTCCCTAACCCCAGAGGTTTAGGCACAGTACTTCTCAACTGTCATTTTAACTAATTATTAAGGTATAATGTATTCATTGAAAAATATTCAAACCGTATAATGCAGGAAAGCTAAAAATGGAAAGCAAAGAAACTCAGAAACTCTCCTCCTCGCCTGATCTACCATCATTACGAATTCTTGCTCACTCTCCAGGAATTTTCCATACACATGCACATATTTTTACACAGATTGGATCATTCGCTCTGATAGCCATAGATAGATATACACACAAATATATCTAATTCTGTAATTTTTTAAAAGACATTCTGGAGATTTTCTCTATCAGCACATACATAACTACTCTTTTTTTAAGATTTTATTTATTTATTTGTCAGAGTGAGAGAGCGCGAGAGAGCGAGCACAGGCAGACAGAGTGGCAGGCAAAGGCCATGGGAGAAGCAGGCTCCCTGCTGAGCAAGGAGCCCGATGTGGGACTCGATCCCAGGACGCTGGGATCACGACCTGAGCCGAAGGCTGCCGCTTAACCAACTGAGCCACCCAGGCGTCCCATAACTACTCTTTTTAAAGACTATCGTATTAATATGCCAAAGGTTAAGTTCCTCTACTGATGGGCAACTAGTTTCCTGTTTTTTGCTGCAAACTGCTGCAATAAACATCTTTGTAGGTAAGTCATTGGATATTGTTACAAAACCGTTGGATAATTTCCTGGTAGTGAAAATTGCTGAATCAAAGCCCTTAAAACTGATACTGTCAAATCACCCCTCCAAAAAGGTGACACAAATCCCATTCTCTTTAACAGCATTTCCTCATATCTTGTCAACACTGTGTATTGACAAACCTCCAAGTTTTGTCAGTCTACGAGACTGGGAAAATGGCGTCTCGTTTTTATTCGGGTTTCTGTAATTATGAGCAGGGCAGCCGCGTGGTACTGCTGAACATACGCGGTTTGAGGTTAGACCCCCGGGCTGATCGCAGGTCTTCACCTTAAACGTGTGACCTTGGGCACGCTGGGTGTTTCTCCTCAACAAAGGGCTCAACGAAAGCGCACGCCTTCAGGACTAGAGGTGCGTGGGGTGCGGGCTGCCCCGGCTTGGACCGCGATCCCCCACCCTCGCAAGCATTTCCGAGCCGCGCTTGCTCGGGTCCTTCATCTTCCGCGCCCTCCTCCCGGCCAACTTTCGCGAACTCCTGTAGCTTGGAACTCGAAACGGGAGAAAACTTGGCCCTGCTTTTCAAAATTCCGCCCTATTCTCCGCCCACCAACACTAGGGCAACAAGGACTTGCGCCTAAGTGACTCGCAGTGCCCTGAAGGGTCAACTGGCAGCAGAGAAACGCAAGCCCCTGTCCCAGCCCCCACCCAGAGGCGCCCAGACAGGCCTCCGCGGCTCCGCCCACTAAACCGGAAATGACGCTACCAAGCGAGTCCGTCTTCTTCCGCTGTCCGCGGCCCAGGCTGGCGCGGGGTGTGCATCGGCATCGCGGCCAGCAGAGGGATTCTGGGTAACGGCCCCGGCCGGCTGGGGCGGCTGGCTCCGCGCAGCAGGTTCCACTCACGCCAAGTCCGTTGGCAGTGGCGGTTCTAGGGCTGGGGGCCACCGGACATGGAGCAGCCGTGGCCGCCGCCAGGACCTTGGAGCCTCCCTCGGGCCGAGGGTGAGGCTGAGGAAGAGAGTGACTTGGACGTGTCCCCCAGTTCTCCCCGCTGCCCTCAGCTGCCGGGCGGCGGCGCGCAGGTGAGAGGGGTCCCGCGTTTGGCGAGGGGGATGGGGAGGTGTCGCCAGGCCCCCGGAGTCCCCTGCAACCCTCTGTTGCAGAGTCTCTGCGACCCTCCCTGTGCCCTGTTCTGCGCTCCCATTTCACTCCCGCGTGTCCGGAGCTGGATGCCATTCCACGGCTATTGTAGCATTTTCTGAGGGCTTCTAAGAGGGTCTGGCCGTATATATATATTCCCAACCTCCACCTCCACGCACACCTTTTCATCTTGGCTAATTCCTTCCCATCCTTGGAAGACGTTCCTCCCCCTCCCCCACCCTCACCCCGCTCCTGGCAGCACCCAGATTTGGGGCGGCTAACGTTATAACGTTGACCCTTTGTCCCCTTGTGCGTGTCTGTATCCGAGCGCGTTATTCTGCGGAAGGCTTTGATGCTTGGGCACGGTTAACAGGAACGGTGAACGGTTGGTTGTATTTCAGTAATTCACTGAGCCCCTGACTTTAGGCAGATTTAGGACCCAATTTCACTGACTTCTGACATCTGAATAAATTCTGCAAACCTCACTTTTGGTGCTGGTGTAAATCTGTCTCTTTAACGTGACCATTTTTCCCGTCCAGTTATGTTTTAAGTTTTGCTTCATACCGTTTCCCAGTGACAACATACAGACACACGTTTGCCTTTTCCTTCAGACTTTTTCCTCAGATTCCTGGTGCTACTCGCGGTTTTCAATCCAGCCTTCTTCCCTCTGAAACTTACTCAAACGACACACCATTTAGGATTTTTCTGGGTCCTGTCTTGGGAAGTGCTTACATACTCTCATCACCTTGTCCTGGTGTCTCTCCTAATTTGAGTGTGTTTGGAAGTATATTTCAGGAAAACAGACTAAACACTAACATGTTCAGTGACATGTTATGGGTGTCTCTCTGCCTTCTAGGCTTCTTGCAAAACGGGGTCCCTAAGTGCTTAACTGAATTAACAGTTCATCTCTAGGCTCATCTTGCTAGCTGTTAGTGAATATGAGTTATTTAAATCGTTTGCCAATACGTGTAAGGCCATCGCTCCTATGCCCAGCTCGCTGGGTTAGTTGGCTTCAAGGAAAAAATGCTGTTTCATAACCATAGACTGTACTTCGGCCAGCCAGTCTCTGGGAAAGTGCAAGAGATTTTTTTTTTTTAGGAGGCCAGATTGAGAGTTGATAGGTCAGTAGTCACCCCCTAATTATGGATTGCTAGTGTCATCTTTATATACAAAATGTGTTATATGAGCATATAATGAATGTGTTACAGAGGGGAAAAATGAACAGCAGCTGCTGTTGTCAATTTTGAAGGCATATGGAGAGAATAAGAGGTCTCTGGAATTTCAGTGCATTGTGGTTGAATCACAAAAGTAACCTAAGAGAAACTCTGAACTTAGAAAATATCTAAGCTGAATAATACCTGGCTAGCTAAGTCAGAGGAGCATGTGACTCTTGATCTCGGGGTCATGGGTTCGAGCCCCATGTTGGGTGTGGAGATTACTTAAAAAAAAAACAAAACAAAAAACCAACAACTCAAAAAAAAAAGTACTTTTTACTGGTGCACTTGGAATTGTAAGCTTATATAGCTGAAAGTGATTTTATGAGTAAACAGGCTTATCTTCATTAAAAATGATTTCTCTTAGATCTTATTGCTAGTTAGTGGCAGAATTAAAACTAGAACCCACTTCTGACTCCTAGTAGTGTTTTTTCCTACCTGCTGCACTTCCCATTCTGTGATATAATGTAAAACCATATGCCGGACGCTACCTTTGGTGTTAAGATTTGCAGAGTGATTACTAATCCTAAATTAGTTCATGTGTTTATAACCCACTTACTTGTCTTGCTGACTTTAGGACTTAAGTTTTAGGATTGCAATATTTGGAAAGAATAAAATGTTTAAAATTATAAATATTTTACAATTTTTTCAAAAACAGCTCTGGTTTAATTTTACCAGACATGGGAAACCTAGATCTCTTAGTGTCATATGTGATGTATAGTTCTGATACCCAGTTAAAGTAAAAGGAATTCAGAATTTAGAGATCCTATATGAGCATTTTTAATGTAAAGTTATATTAATAAACCTAATGCCAGCAGTGTCTTTTTGAATTCATGTTCATTAAAATATTATTATGTTTAATGTTCTTCTAAAAGCGTGGTGTGTTCACAGGTAAAATGTGATCCTTTTTTTTTTCCCCTAATCATCTCAGTGTATGTTGGATAGTTTGCTCAAATGGCCAGATGTTGTCTGTGTAGTCTGTGGAGAAGAATTTAAACATGAATTATTTTTAGAATTTAGAAATAGGATTTCTTTGTTTGAGACATAAATATTTGTTCCCACATAATTTGAAAATGCAAGGTATCTTCATTTGTCCATGTTGATTTCTTAGTGTATTTTTGTCTTACAAAACAGATTTTATAGCTTCATTAGTCTCCTTTTCCTGGCCTCTTCTTAAGCATAGTTGGGCTACAGTTATTCTTGATCCGAACTAAGAGAGCAAAAAATAAAAATAAATATTTTACTTGGTTGGTTAGGGCCTTGTGGTACCTGGGCTCCAGACCTGCTAAACGAATAAGTCACCTGAATAGCAACAATGTCCACATTTGCCACAACATAAATCTAGGACTCCTCTGAAAAGTAGAGGCCTTGTATGCTACTTGCCTCAGAATTCTTTGCCACCACCAGTCTGTTCCAAGAAGTGGAGAATCATTTATGCATCTAAGATTTATGGAATTCTAGCCCCTTGAGAAGCTGCTGGTTGAGTAAACAAATAAGCACAACATTCTGTGAAAACACCATTAAGAAGTATGTAAACCTTGGGTGGGAAGGGAAGGACTTGGAGGAAACTTAATGGAAGTGATGCCAGAGTCTGGAATGGAGATCGGAGTTAGGGAACGAGGGGTTGTCACATTGAAGAGTAACTAGAACTGACTCTAGAGAGATAATGGAAATGAGATCATGAAGAACCATGCCATGCCACAGAATTTGTGCTTTATCCCAAGACACTAAGAGTGTGTAAAATTATCAGATTTGTTTTTTGGAGAAATTACTTTAAGTCTAGTGGAGTAGAGAATGGCTTCAGATGAGAAAGACTATATTCCCATAGCTGAGGTATGAAATTATAAAGGCTTGAGTAGTGACGCAGATTAGGGAACAAATCAAAGTAAAATTGTTCCGAAAACTTAGTTTGAAATTGATACATTTTGGCTGAGGAGTCATAAAGAATGTGCCTTCAGCTTTTGTTTATTATAGAGTTGAAGAATACAAGAAATTAAAGACCCATCACAGTGCTGTCAGTGTAGTGGTTCAGTAAATATTAAAACTAATTACTGTTGCTTCTGAATGGAACAGAGCCAGTCAGAGGATGGTCCAGTTCTTTGTTTTGTTTTGTTGTTTTGTTTTTAATAATTTTGCCTATTTTGATTAGCATTAAGTTAAAGAATGTCTGTCTGACAGTCAGTTAGGAACAGAAACTCCACATATAAGAAATTCTCAGATCACCAGGGATTGGGATAATAAAGAAAATAGAAACCAAGAAGTAATTACCTCCAAATAAAAGGTTCTTTGCAGTGAGGAACTTCCAGAACAAAACTCTAAAGATCTGGTTTACAGCATGTTCAGTTTTAAGGTGATGGACTAGACTGAAGCTTTTGTTCTCATTATTCTGCTGTTTCAGGGCTAAGAAGCTATAAATCAAATGTTCCTTGAGCACCAGCTATAGGCAGAACATTGTGCTAATTATCAGGCTTTTTGCTGGTGTTAGTTGTCAGGAGAAGAAGCTTTTAGAGTCTAGTTGACGAAAGAAGACCTGTAATACAAAAGTATAACTGCATACACAGAAGGCAGAACGCGTGTGTGCCACAAGTACTGTACAGCAGTCCTTGACTAAAAGAAAACTGAGGGCGCCTGGGAGGCTCAGTGGGTTAGGCCACTGCCTCCGGCTCGGGTCATGATCTCAGGTTCCTGGGATCGAGTCCTGCATTGGGCTCTCTGCTCGGCAGGGAGCCTGCTTCCCTCTCTCTCTCTGCCTGCCTCTCTGCCTACTTGTGATCTCTGTCAAATAAATAAATAAAATCTTAAAAAAAAAAAAAAAAGAAAACTGAGTTGTGCTGCATAAACATACCGTTGCCTTCTTCATTTCTTCCAATATTGTTTTTTATCCAGATGTATAGCCATGGAATTGAACTGGCTTGTCAGAAGCAGAAAGAGTTTGTGAAGAGCTCTGTGGCATGCAAATGGAATCTCGCCGAAGCTCAACAAAAACTTGGTAGCTTAGCCCTGCATAACTCCGAGTCCCTGGATCAGGAACATGCCAAAGCACAAACGGCAGTGTCAGAGCTAAGGCAACGTGAGGAAGAATGGCGGCAGAAAGAGGAGGCCCTGGTACAGAGAGAGAGGATGTGTCTGTGGAGCATGGATGCCGTTAGCAAGGACGTTTTTAACAAGGTACGACTTTTTGTGGGATTACGATGAAAGAAGAGAAAACGGAAGTGTTGTACAAACCAGTTGTGCATATTTGGTAACAAAGCAACAGAACCTGTGAACAGTATTCAGTTTTGACAGTTTTTGAAAAGTGTTTGTTACAGAAACCTGTCTCCCCGGTAGTGCCAATGTGGGTAGTCGTTACTATAAATCTGTGGCTGTAGCATAGCACGCTGAATGTAAGGGTGGACTCTGGACTCACACTCAGCTTTGTCACATGCTGCTGGCTTTGTCACCCTGGGCAACTCACTTAACATCTCTAAGCCTCAGTTTCTTCAACAACATAGGGTGAGTATAAAGACTGAGCTAACTCCTTAAAAGCCCACAGGATAGGGCCAGGCACGTGGTAAAGCTTAGCTGTTACAAGAGCTTTCCGATGTTGCTGCCAGCTTGCTGTCAGTTCCGTGACACTAATGTGTAGGTTCTGGACTTAGTACTGAGTCCTATACCCTTGCTTACCAGTATGTATTTAGTAAACCTCAGGTAATAGTCCAGATTGGGCATTACCAACATTACAGCACTTTTGCCAACTTAGTAGTTACTAAGAGTAGTTTCCAATTTCTCACTGGTTTATGTTGGCTTTATTCTTTGACTGTTGTATTTGAAGAAGAACTGGGTAGTGAAATTCATTTTTACTCATGTGTGAAGTAGCACTTCTTTCTATCTGTACTAAATTCTCAAAGCTGCAAGGATAGACTGCTCCTTCTTGTCTAAGTCCACATTCACTTTATCTTTAACCATCATTACTCTCTAGACTTCTCGGTCCATAACATTATTTGTTTCTGTCCTAGCATCTATTCTCAACCCATCCTCTTAAGGGCTTTCAGTTTCCTTTCCCTGGAGCCCTCGTTTGGCTACAGCAACAAGGAATACACATAGGTTAAATGTACAACAGCACTAGCTCCATCAGTGCTTTATTAAATTGAGAAAAATTATGAGTACAGCATGCTTACTGTAAAAAAAACAAGTATGTAAGATAGAATTGAAAGTCTTCCTTCACTTCCAGTTTCATTCCCAGAGATAACCACTGTTAACAGTTAGTTATATCTTTCTAGATTTTTTAATGTGCCTGTGCCAGTTTGTATTATTCTGCGCTGTGCACGCACACACACCAAGATCATTCTTTATCTGAATGATTCACTGTATCTATATATATTGTTCCAAGGGGGCGTGTCTTCTTAGCACTTATTTCTGGTTTGTGTTTTTATACCATAACTACTTAAAATAACTTTTTTTTTCTTCCAGAGGGAATGGTCAAAGTAGTGTTTCTTTGTTTTATAAAGTTAATGTCTCTTAACACAGTGGTCACAAAGGAAATATTTTCATTTGTCTGCTTTTAATTATTTTTATGTGTTTTTTTTTTTAACTTAGGTTCTAACCTAGCCTACATTTATACCACAAATTAATTAGGATTATCTTTATGTTCCAGTCATTTGCTCAAAATCGTACATTGATTTTGTCTGGGAGCTTGAGACTTGAGAGGACTGGTCTAGATCTGCGCTGTCCAACTCGATAGCCACTAGTCACATGTACTATTGAGCGCTTGAAATGTGGCTAGTCCGAATTGAGATGTGCTGTAAGTGTAAAATACACACCAGATTCTGATAACTTAGTACCAAAAAAAAGTAAAATATTTCATTAATAATTTTTTTGTCTTACGTGTTGAAATGATCATATGTTGGATATGTTGGGTTAAATAAATGTGTTACCGATTTCATCTGTTTCTTTTTGCTTTTTAATGTGGCTAATACAAAACTTTATATTTGTGACTTGGATTATGTTTCTTTTGGACAGTGCTGGTCTAGATAGCAGGATATATAAAGGAAATGTTTCTATTTTGAAATATATAAACTTGTGTGCTTTTGAGTTGTAAACTGGCAAAGAGCTAGTTTGTGATTTTTGTTTTTGGCAGTGATGATCACAAGGTTTAAACGCAATCACAGAATGTTCTGAGAAACTGTCCTGGCAGTTTTTCTGGCTAGATAAAAACTTCATCTTGGTCTGCTTTATGGCTTCTTAGCTGAAAATAAGCATCTACTTAATAGAAATCTGTACTTGATTTCAGAATCAAACTGACCTCTCCTAAGAAAAGTTTACGATAAAGATCCATTTTAGTTTTATGTCTTAGCGAAGAAGTTATAATAAATACATTTTACACACTTTTGAATGTCTAAGTTTATTTCCAGAGAGAACTCCAAAGATTAGGCTAGAGTTGAAAATATTTAAAGGAAATGAATAATGTAAAATATGTATTATGCATGTAAAGGATCTTTCTATATACTTCGGTAGGGAAATTCCATTTAACAAAAAGGTTAATTAGCACTTGGATTTTTTGGTATGATTTCTAAAATAATTCTATAATTTTCACATGTACCGTTTAAAAAAATAATGAAACTAATACAAGAAAGTTTTTATTTTTTTAAAAGAGTTTAACAGATACATTTAATGAGATAATATCAGTATACTATACCACCTTTTTATAGTGTCTGTAGGAAGCATTGCTAGGCATTCAGTATCTGAGAAAGAATATTTGGTGAATATACAATCTGATTTTAACTTCAAGAATTTTTTTCTTAGAGTTTTATTAATCAAGATAAAAGAAAAGAAATAGAAGATGAAGATAAATCAAAATCATTTATGCAGAAATATGAACAAAAAATCAGACATTTTGGTAAGTCTACTGCTTAGTTCCCTACTTTAATAAAGTATTTGATATCAGGGCGCATGGGTGGCTTATTCGGTAAGAGTTGACTATTGATTTTGGCTCATGTCATGATGTTGGGGTCCTAAGATTGAGCCCTGCGTAGGGCTCCGTGCTCAGCAGGGAATCTGCTTGAGATTCTCTCCCATCTCCCTCTGCCCTCCTGCTTGCTTGTGCTCTCACTGTGTCTCTGTCAAATAAATAAATCTTAAAAAAAAAAATAAAGTGTTTGACATCATAAATATGTGTACAAAAGGTTGTGTTTATAAAATGGGGGGTCAGAAAGAAGATAAGTGGCAAAACTCCAGTTTTGTGGTACTTCTGGCACAGTTGTATAGCTCTTGCTGCAGACTGTTTTCGGTCATAAATAGATTGACAGTAAACTTAATTGAGAAGAGAAGCAAAAGTCAATCTATTATTATATAATGCTGCCGTCTTAAGACACAGTCTTTGCTTACTCCATAGCCTTTTTCCATTCCCCAACTAGTCTTTGCTTTTGTCATTTTCCCTCTTTGCTTCCGTGGTATCTGATTATTTTATGGTTATAAGATTAGCATTCATTATTTTCAGGGTTTGGATATGTTCCTATATAATTCCTGCAGATCCTTCAACTGCAACTCAGATAAACATAGTGACAGACAGACATAAACAAAGTACTGAGAAATAGTTTTCTCCATGTGGGAAAGATGGTGGGCTGAGCGTTGATATGGTGAAGACTTTCCATAAGAGAGAACATCTGGGCCGCCTGGGTGGCTCAGTGGGTTAAAGCCACTGCCTTTGGTTCAGGTCATGATCCCAGGGTCCTGGGATCAAGCCCTGCATCGGGCTCACTGCTCAGTGGGGAACCTGCTTCCCCCCCTCTCTCTGCCTGCTTGTGGTCTCTGTCTGTCAAATAAATAAATTTTTTTAAAAAGAGAGAGAGAGAGAACATCTTAGCTAGATTATGAAGAACACGTAGGAGTTCTACCTGTAGATAAGGGAACAACAGCATCGTGTGCAAAGGCAGAGTCAGGAAGCAACATGTTGTGATGGGTAAGCCGTGTGGTGCCGCTGGCATCAAAATGCCACTGGAAAATGTTAGGGGTTAAGGCCCAAGGCACAATTTTTTTTAGCCCAAGTAATATGTAAATTTCATAAACATAGTTTTTATTTGTAATATGTTAATAAGCTTAAGTGGCATTTTGAAATACACTTCCAATGGTGTTTTCCTCCCTAAGTATTTAGAATTTTGTTCATCCTTCCGTTTTAGTAAGACAGTGGATAGTACTTCAGATTTTTCCCCCTTTTAATGTAGTTTATCCATAAAGGATTTATTTTTCTCATATTTCTTGTTTTAAAAAAAAGCAGGCTGTGTATTCAGGTTAATTCAAGGATAGAACCTGAAGAAATGAACAAAGTTTACTTTTTTTTATTTTTAAAAGATTTTATTTATTTATTTATTTGTCAGAGAGAGAACACGCGCACAAGCAGGCAGAGTGGCAGGCAGAGGCAGAGAGAGAAGCAGGCTCCTCGCCAAACAAGGAGCCTGATGTGGGATTTGATCCCAGGACCCCGGGATCATGACCTGAGCCAAAGGCAGTGGCCCAACCAACTGAGCCACCCAGGCGTTCCAAAAAAGTTTACTTTTAAAAAGTCTTTGAAGAGTCTTGGTTGTGATAATGTGATTTGCCCCTCCCACCTGTAGCCCTTGCTTCCTACACCGATGTGTTCCACTGCCTCTGGGGAATAGCATCCTGTAGGTTGTCATCATCAACCGGCATTCTGTAAGCTCGTTGCTTTGGAGCCATGGGAAACCTAGCAGGTGCAAAACAGTTCCCTCATTTTTGCTGTAAACTGAATGCCTCAATAAGAAACTGTTTTGTGTGGGGAAAATAACCCAATCTCAACAAGGTGTTGTAACCCACCTGGCAGTGTAACTGTATTTAAGTCTTCAATAAAACATTTAACCATTCCATAAAATCTGCTTCTGGGTAATGATGTTTATAAGACCATTGAATTTCGTGAGCCTGTTGTCTTCATGTCTTTTGCTGTAAAATGAATTTCTGGGTCAAGAACTAATGTGGTATGGTACTGAATAATGCATTTAGTAAGACCACAGATGTATTACTTGTAGAAGCATAGCAAGCAGGGAGGGCAATACCAGATCTAGAATGGGTTTGTTCAAGTGAGGAACCACTGGTTTCTACGGGATGAAATGGGACCAAGATAATCAGTCTGTTACTTGATGGCTGACTGGTCCGTCCAGCATATAGTGCCATATTTAGTTTCAGCACTGGTTTCTGCTACTGGCACATTAGGTATTCAGAGGCTATACTGGAATCTCTTAATGGGGAGATCCCATGCCATTGAATCTGCATAATCTCAAGTGTGGCACCATGACCCCTGAGCTTATATTTTGCGAGCAGGGAGATGGCTGAGGAAAAGGCTGACTTGACATCCACAAGTGACTAAGAACAGTGGTTTTGCCATTGCGTGTTGGGGCCTTCCAGAGTCTCATCCTGTAATACTAACCAGAGCCTACTCTTCAAAGCCAACCAGCCCTGATAGCTACTCCCAGATTCATGTTGTGCCTGTTTCTTAACGGAAATGTACACTGGCTTTTTACTTTGGAGGAGATATCGTACTTGCAACAGCTTCTTGCTCCCCAGAAATTTCACTAAAGTAGTAGGCTCCCAAATTTTCATGTCCCCCCCCAACTTTCTGGCATGAGTGTATCTTACCAGGACACCTGGATACCTGTTATTTCCTGCTCACCAAGTTCCATCAGTATGAAGTGGGCCAGCTGGTAATAACATGGGATGATGAGATGATAAAAGTCCTTGTGGACTAAATTGTGGCACAGAACTGACAGACCTTAGGCAAGATAGTGGAGGTTCAGTGCTGTTCTTGCTGGGTAGAAGCAAATGTTTCTGGTATTATATGCTTATTATGGTAAAGGGGAAAAAGCATTTGTCAGAATTATGACTATAATAATATACTTGGAATTAAACACATCTGGAATAGCAACTGTAAGTAATTAAAACTTCCAACTGGGGGCTTTCCAAACTTAGATTGCATTCCAGACTCTTGGAAGACTCTTGGAAGGGCCTGATACATGGGGGGACTGTAAAGGGCTCCAGGGGCTCAATACCCGTACTTCTCTGTGGTTCCAAGTGTACTTAACATTAACATTTCCAGGGGCACCTGGGTGGCTCAGTGGGATGAAGCCTCGGCCTTCAGCTCAGGTCATGATCCCAGGGTCCTGGGATCAAGCCCCACATTGGGCTCTCTGCTCAGAGGGGGGGCCTGCTTCCTCCTCTCTCTCTGCCTGCCTCTGCCTACTTGTGATCTCTGTCTGTCAAATAAATAAAATCTTTAAAAAAAGAAAAAAACATTAACATTTCCATTATGGTATTTGTTGACTATCTTATGTTACTTATGCTCTTACAATTAGGTGGATTTTACCACTTAATGGTAATTGGTATGACCATACCATGGAGTATTTTGAAGCAGTGATGTCTTGATTTTTCCCCTTATATTTGTATTTATTACTTTATTTAATTCATGTTTTATAAATATAACATACCAGTTTAGAAACAAAGTCTGTTTTCTTTTAAATTTCACAAGAGTTTTATTCAATGTCGTATACATCTTTGACATCACTTACTTTGTGATCATGTGAGTGGGTTTTTGATGATCTAGCATAGTTTTTCATGGTACATCATCTGTTCAGTTCCAGCCAAAGTTAGCTATGATTTTACATTTTTGAGTCTGTAGGGTGCTGTCACTGGAAATTTTATCAAAAGCTGTAAATGTGGGATGCCTGGGTGGCTCAGTCGGTTAGGCTGCTGCCTTCGGCTCGGGTCATGATCCCAGAGTCCTGGGATCAGTCCCCCATGGGGCTCCTTGTCCAACAGGGAGTCTGCTTATCTCTCTGCCTCTGCCTGCCATTCTGCCAGCTTGTGCTCTCTCTCTCTATCAAATAAATAAATAAAATCTTTAAAAAAAGCTGTAAATGTTTACATAAATACTATGATGGGTCTTCCTCATTTGTATGGAAGGTGGATATTTAGTCTCCTCAGTGTAAGCACATACATACTGCTTTTCAAAAACACATTAATGTACTGTTTTTGAAAAACATTTACTATAAAGTACTCCTGAATAGAATGTGGAGTGACATGAATGGAAAATTCATACGTATGATAGGATTCTAGTTTTTAAGTCATTAAAGAATAAGCCCAGAAATAAATACAATTCAAGTGTTAACATTAATTTTCTCTTATATGATTGCAGATGATTTTTCTGAATTTTTTCAAATTCTCCACAATGAATATACGTTATTTTTAAAATAGGAAGAAAATATTTTAAAGGGGTTTATCCTAAGAATTCAAGGTTGGCTTAGCATTGGAAAATTTACTAATGTGATTTATTTTATTAACAGTTTATGATAGTATAACCACAGGACTTGGTGATCAGTTTGATGTGGGAGGAATGGAAATGTCCAGAGGAATTTCTAGAATTTTGAGTGGGTGACATGGAGCCTAGGAAGCACCATAGATGGCAGGGAGAGGAAAATGGGCTTAGTTTCAAATAGATGAATTTTTGTGCAAGTCTGTGTAGAAATAGTTGGCTGGTGGTAGGTAACTGAAAATACAGGAGCCCTGGGACTTAGGTAATACAGAAAAAGAGGTCATTTATCTTTCATTAAGAAATTTACAACCTGGGGTGCCTGGGTGGCTCAATGGGTTAATAAGCCTCTGCCTTTGGCCCAGGTCATGATCTCAGGGTCCTGGGATCGAGCCCTTCATCGGGCTCTTTGCTCATCGGGGAGTCTGCTTCTCCCTCTCCCTCTGCCTGCCTCTCTGCCTACTTGTAATCTCTCTGTGTCAAATAAATAAATCTTAAAAGAAAAATTTACAACCTTTTGGGGAGATTTTTTGCAGATAGAGACATTAAAGTGATTAGTATAATTTAAGATATTCAAATCTATTACTCCGTAATTATAATGCAAAGAAGAAAGGGAAATCAGTAACAATGTGTATTGGAGGACCATTTCAGGAATTAGGTGGCGTACTGAGACTCGATGGATGGACTGGGATTTAGATGTTGAGGAAAATACATAGGTGAAAGCACATAATTGAAATATTTTAATTTTGTCAAAGTAAGGTTTTTCAAGCATTCAGAGATTGGTTGGCTATTTGGAATGGCTAGATTAATCTTAACCAAAGTATTTGCTATTTAATGAAAGAATGGATTGTTCCCTTTTGTGTTGATACTACCTAATGTTTACTTTGCATCAGCCACTGTCCCAAGTGCTTTATATGTATTAACTCATTTAATTCTCACCGAAATTCTGAGTGAGATACTATTTTTTGCCATATATTATAGAAGAGGAGAGGGAGGCATAGAGATGCCTGTTTCTGTCATAAGGCCAGTTTTCAGACCTAAGCTGCTGATTTCCAGAGTTGACTTGCTTAGTCACCATGCTAGATTGTGCTACCCTCTATTTGTTTATAAGTTTGTTTGCAAATTCCAAAATAACATTAGTAATTTCAGCTATGTTCTGTTCCACTAAAGCCATTGATTATCTTTAAGTGTTTTGTTCATAAGATTCCACACTCTTTTCACAAAGGAGTGTATGGACTACCTGTAATCTAACCTCAGTTTCATAATTATCGATATGCATTTTTTAAATCAAGTGATGACAGGTATTTCTCAGATAAAGAAAAGCTGTGGTCAGCCTCAAGTATTAATTTTGTCTTGGGCATCAAATGGATAGCTTAAAAATTGTAACATTGAACGATGCCCTTCCTCATGATCCCTATAAGTGTCACTAACCATTTCATACTATCCTTCCCATAAAAGAAACCAAAATGGATAGGATTTTGGTGCCTCAGTAAGTGATGATGTTGCTGTGGAGAAGTAAAGAGAAGCAATGCTCTCTGTTGGATGGTGGGTAGAGTTGAAAATACTGCCTCTTCAGGGGTATAACAAAAGCTAATGTAAAATTGCTTCATAGGATTTATTTTATGGCTTCAGGTATAAGAAAGAAAGATTATGCCTTCTTTAGATCTTAGCCTCAGAAGTTATTAGACTCTTTAAGTATACCTTGAGGAGTAGTTTTAAGTAACTTTCACAATTATTGTTTCTCAGTATTTGAAGTGCCCTAATCGCTGTATCTAAAGTGTTGGGGAAATACTTTATAAAGCTTGTAAAACTCTTTGTGTGAAAATGCTAAAATGATTACTTCCTTGTTTTTTTGAATGAGGAAATCATTTACTTTCAGTTGATTCCCATGTGTTGCGCTAAATGTGTATTTCTCAGTAAGACATTTGTTCTCAGTTTTATTCTTGTGTTCTAATGTGGAACTTTAATATATAGGAGTTCAGTTTTTGTCTAGAGGAAAGCCAAACTGTTGAGACCACCTTGAGAAATCTCCGTAATGATTCAGTGATATACAGACTTCTTTGGATGAGTCTTTTTTTTTTTTTTTAATATTTTATTTCTCTATTTGAGAGAGAGAGAGTATAAGCAGGGGCAGAGACAGAGGGAGAAGCAGACTCCTCACTAAGCAGGGAGCCTGATGCAGGGCTTCTTCCCAGGACCCCAGGGTCATGACTTGTGCCGGAGGCAGACACTTAACCAACTGAACCACCCTGGAGCCCCTGGATGAGTCTTAAGAATCTAAAGCTAACATAGTTTAATTGGTTTAAGTTTAAGGCTTACTGAACAAAATTTAAAGCTGAACACTTTGCTGGTTCCATGATGTTATTAACTTTCCACCAAATTTCTTACTAATTTGGATAAAGATGAAGATACACCTTAAGTAATATTTGGATTAGCTTGAAAATTTGAAGCAAAATGGTATCTGCTTTCAAGTATACATAACTGATTTCGTTTTCTATATGTTATAAATGATTAAATGATTAACATGACTGAAATGGTTAAAGTATATTTATTATTATAATACCTCTGGATTGGTTTTCCATGCTGTCAGTGTCTGGCCATATCACCTTAGACATTTTATTTACTTTTATTTTTTTAAAGATTTTATTTATTTATTTGACAGAGAGAGAGATCACAAAGAGGCAGAGAGGCAGGCAGAGAGAGGGGGGGGAAGCAGGCTCCCCGCTGAGCAGAGAGCCGGATGCGGGGCTCGATCCCAGGACCCTGAGATCATGACCTGAGCCGAAGGCACTGGCTTAACCCACTGAGCCACCCAGATGCCCCTTTCTTAGACATTTTTTTTTTTTTAAGATTTTATTTATTTGTCAGAGAGAGAGAGAGAGAAAGAGTACAGGCAGGCAGAGTGGCCGGCAGAGGCAGAGGGAGAAGCAGGCTCCCCACGGAGCAAGGAGCCCGATGTGGGACTCGATCCCAGGACACTGGGATCATGACCTGAGCCAAAGGCAGCTGCCCAACCAACTGAGCCACTCAGGCGTCCTCTTTCTTAGACATTTTTAAATAAGTTAGAGATAATACAGTTTTTCTATTTTAGTAAGTGTTTGCTAAATAGAGTTTCTTGAGGTTTTGCTTTCTTTGCCATCTTTCTAGTAGAGAAATTTGTATTCTGTGGATAAATAATACTGAGTTTCTTTAAATAATCTGTACTCAGTTTAGCTTAGGATGACCAGTCATCTCAGTTTGCCTGGAACATCAGGCATTTCCCAGATGGAGGGTTTTTTGGCTTTAAGCCCATCACCCTACTTTAACCTGACTAATTATCTGAAATAAAACTTAACTTGTGAACTTGGGAAGCTCTTTCCAATATATTGGGTATTGCTTTAAAAGAGTTTTATCACTGCGCTTGGGTGACTCAGTTGGTTAAGCATCTGCCTTTGGCTCAGGTCATGATCCTAGAGCCCCTCATGGGGTTCCCTGCTCAGCAGGGAGTCTGCGTCTACCTCTGCCTCTCACCCTGCTTGTGTGTGGGCGAGCGCTCTCTCTATCTCAAATAAATAAGTAAAATCTTTAAAAAATATAAATAAAGGAGTTTTATTCCTCTTATTTGCTCTTTTACCATTAACAAATTGCTGTGGTGGTACGAATTGTCTTTAAAGAGAATCATTTAAAATACCTGTTTCTTTGTTTATAAGAGTGACAATTGTGGTTTAATTCTTTTTTTTTTTTCTTTTAGGTATGTTGAGTCGATGGGATGATAGTCAGAGATTTTTATCTGACCATCCATATCTTGTATGTGAAGAGACTGCTAAATATCTTATTTTATGGTGTTTTCATCTAGAAGCTGAACAGGTATTGTGTGAGTCTTGAGTTTCTGGAACCTTAGTGGAATTCTGATTTGCTCTTTTGGTTTTTTGTTTTGTCTTTTATGTTATTTTAAATGAAAGCAGAAAGGTTATTAAATGGAAATAATAATTTTTTTGTTTTTAGATCTACTTGAGTTTACTGTGGGAATGTTTTTAGTTGTTTTAGTTAGCATATGGAAACTTTTCTCCAGTGTACTTTCTTTGCCACCTCATTTCTCTGGTTCCCACATACTATAAACCCTTTTCTTTTTTAACCTGTTGGAAAATCATGTTTTAAAATCCAAATAGTAATCCCAATATTAAATACATTGTCAGAGGTATTTCTCATAATTTTAATCTCTCTGTTTTCAGAAAGGGGCTCTAATGGAACAAATAGCACATCAGGCTGTTGTAATGCAGTTTATTATGGAAATGGCCAAAAACTGTAATGTGGATCCAAGAGGGTGTTTTCGTTTATTTTTCCAGAAAGCCAAAGTAAGTAACTATTTAATATTTTTAAATGGGAAGCTTAAGCCTTAGCTGAGACCTCTTTGGTCCATAAACATCAAAGACAGCCATCAACCAGAATGCCACAGACTAAACTCTGCATAGATACTATAGTGGGAAAAATTATATTGCTGATTTCATGCTAATTTAGAGTTAAGGGAGCTCTGTAAGAGGCTGTACTGTAGCATGCACATGAAATTGAGGCTTGCTTAAATGAATGTGTTCAGGAAAATTAGAGTGTTGCATCATTTATTCAGTCAGTAAGTCTTGACTGTCCGCTAATGCAAGGACTGTTTCAAGATGCTGAGGATACAGTATTGAACGAAACAAATAGTGTATCCTCCATGTATAGAACTCAAAGTTTAATGAGAAATGACTTTTGTAATGAAATAATAGGAAACCACCTAAAATTTCAACAACCAGAAGAATGGTAAAAAAACAAACAAACAAAAACAAAAAAAACAACAACGTGTGGTACAAAGAATATTATGACAACCATTAAAATTATATTTAAGAAAAAAAAACTTAAAGATTTTATTTATTTATTTATTTATTTGACAGAGAGAGAGATCACAAGTAGGCAGAGAGGCAGGCAGAGAGAGAGGGGGAAGCAGGCTCCCCACTGAGCAGAGAACCCGATGGATGCGGGGCTCGATCCCAGGACCCTGAGATCATGACCTGAGCCAAAGGCACTGGCTTAACCCACTGAGCCACTCAGGTACCCCTAAGAAAAATTTTTAATGATCTGAGAAAATGCTTTGCTGAAAGTTGAAAGAAGTGATATATAAATAGGATGATGTTGGCCATATTAAAGAAAAATAGACACGTCTGGATTAAATACCATTTCACACTCACTAGATTAGTAATAATTGAAGAGTTATACAAGAAGTAAGCAGTAAGATTTCACATTCACTGCTTATAGGGATATAAATTGGTACAGCCACTTTGGGAAATTTCCTAGCGAAGCTGAACAAGTGTTTGCACCCAGAAATTCTCCTAGGTATATGTACTAGAGAATAGTTTTCTCAGCATGTCCAGGGACACCCAATGGTCTTTGAGACCTGGTTTCAGGAAGCCTTGAGTCAAAACTGTTTTCATAATAACACGAAGATGTTGCTTGTTACAGAAAGCAGATGTGTGAATCCAGCTGTCTTCTGTTCAGCCAGACTTGTCACTAAATATTTTTTGTTTCAGAAATATAGTTTTTTTTTTAAATAAAAATGTTAAAAATGTTAACATGTAATGAGTTTGCTGTTAGATAATATTTTTCAAATTCTTGGGTTTTAATTTCTAACATAGTAAACATTGACAAATAATAGCCCACATAATCAGGAGCTCTTTAGTTTCCTCAGTAATTTTCAACAGTGTGAAGGGAGTCCTGAGACCATCAAGTTTGAAAAGAACTGCTGCCTTTGAGAAGGTCTTATACAGGTGCACCACATACCATAATGTTCATAGTAGAATTATTCATAATTGGAAAAATGCTGGGAGCAACCCAAGTGTCTGTTGACAGTGCGATGAATGGGATATTCATTTGGGTAAATATTAACCAGCATTACTGTGGATGAAAAAACGGAGTGTGGGGGAAAAAACAAGTCACAGAATGATTTATCTAGTATCTTTAAAAAAATATTCTATATTCTTGGGGCACGTGGGTGGCTCAGTGGGTTAAGCTGCCTTTGGCTCAGGTCATGATCTCAGGGTCTTGGGATCGAGCCCCGCATCCGGCTCTCTGCTCAGCGGGGAGCCTGCTTCCCCCCCTCTCTCTGCCTGCCTCTTTGCCTACTTGTGATCTCTCTCTCTCTGTGTCAAATAAATAAAATCTTTAAAAAAAAATTCTATATTCCTTCTGAAGTTGCAAAACAAGCAGAACTAAATAATATATAGTTGAAGGGTACATAAGTAAGCAGTGAAACCAAAGAGGCAAAAGAGTAACTTTTTAAGAAGAAAGTAACCTCAGAGAAGGGAGAAGAAATGCTCTTGGGAATTGATTTGTAAGACGCTAGTAATGATCCATTTCCGAATTTTTTATGGGTACATAGTGTGGTTTTGCCTAGTAAAGTACATATGTATTTTACCTTTTTTTGCATATAATACATTTTGGCATACACAATTAGACGTTAGAAGGAAATTTACCAAAAGTTTAACTCTGATTATTCTTGGGTGGTAGAATTACACGTGATACTCTATTTTATAAAGAGGAAAAAATGTATGAAGTTAAATGTATTTTTTTAAAAGATTTTATTTATTT
>PISX010011858.1:5418-22979 GCA_004024625.1 Mellivora capensis | reverse complement strand
TTTTTTTTTTTTTTTCCAAAAATTTTTTTTATTAATTTCATTTCTTTTCAGTGTAACAGAATTCATAGTTTTACAACACACCCAGTGCTCCATGCAATGCGTGCCCTCCATAATACCCACCACCTGGCTCCCCCAACCTCCTACCCCCCCCGCCCCTTCAAAACCCTCAGGTTGTTTTTCATTCAGAGTCCATAGTCTCTCATGGTTCATCTCCCCCCCAATTTCCCTCAACTCCCTTCTCCTCTCCATCTCCCCATGTCCTCTGTGTGAAATAAGTCAAGCAGAGAGAGTCAATTATCATATGGTTTCACTTATTTGCGGGGCATAACAAATAACACCCAGGCACTCCTGAAGTTAAGTGTATTTTAAATTTTTAAAAATGGGGGCGCCTGGGTGGCTCAAGTGGGTTAAGCCTCTGCGCTCGGTTCAGGTCATGATCTCAGGGTCCTGGGATCGAGCCTCGAAACAGGCTCTCTGCTCAGCCGGAAGCCTACTTCCCTCTCTCTCTCCGCCTATCTCTCTGCTTACTTGTAATCTCTCTCTCTCTGTCAAATAAATAGTAGCTCTACCTTAAATGTTGTAAATGCTTCTAAAGTGCAGCCTAAATACTAAATGATTGACTTGTTATTTTAGTTAGGCTTCTAATGACTATTTTAAATGTTCACTTGACACACAGGTGTAATAAAAACCATACTTAGTTCTTCACCTTACATGATTGGATATGTTTGAACTAGTGCTTATTAATAGGATAATGGAACATAGCCAACCTATGTCTAGGCTTTGAAGTTTACTTTGTCAAAATAGAATTGAGAAGTCTTTAATCTTAGCATTCTGTTCTTAACAATTTTTTAAAATTAAGGAATAACTAACTTGGTACTTATTACTTTGTGCCAGGTACTATTCTAGGCACTTTACATGGATTAAGTCATTAAATCCTCATATTGATTTTATGAGGGTTATTATTTCTGTTTTACAAGTTAGGAAATTAGCATAGAAAATAGGTTACCTAAAGCAAAAATTAGTCAGGTCTCTTGATGTAAATTCCCAGGCCTTCAGCATGCAGTAAAGCCGGCAGCTGTGCCCCTTGGCTCCTTTCATAGTTTGTTGCTTAACCATTTGAGAAGGATTACTTCTGGATTTGAAGGCTAATATCCTGTATGTCTATACAAGTACCATATATTGATTAAAGTGAAATGCTATAATATAATTAAGGAAACTATTGCTAAATTCATAAAAGATAGAATGCAGCACAGAATATTGTCTGGGTGATTTGTATAGATATTGATGTTAATAACCAACTCACAGGTTTTAATTGATTACATAATCTAAACTACATTAAAGAAAAAAATAGCATTCCACACAAATGGGCCCAGTGATATTATGGAATGAGATTTTGACAAAAATCTCTTCCATCACCTGAACTTAAAGCCTGAAGTCCTATTAGTGTAGAATAAGTGCTGTATCATTCCTGATCTGCAGAGGAAACTAAGTGGAGGCTACTGCCAATTAGGTGTTTTACATCAAGAATCTTGATTGTGTTATACATCATTGGAGGGAGGTCTCTTCCTGCAACATAATACTCATTATACCTTTTTCTCTCCATAATGCTGAAAAGGTATTTGCTTCACTAAAACACTAGATTCCAGAATGGAATCAAATGTTAAATTTTATTTGGTTTTCATGGTTTTACAAATAGGGAGTATAGAGCTGGAGATTTATAGAAACAGCTAATAGTGCCCTATCATTATTTGATGGAGAATTAGAAAGTTTTAAGTATAGCCTGTGGTTGTTGCTTGACATTGTGAGAGGTTAATGAGAACTATTTTGGATCCTGTCAAGAATCAAGAGAAATTCAGAGAATTCCTACTTTTGTTGTATTTGTGTGTATACATATATATTTGTTTTATCTTACTGGAGCAGAGGGAAGTGGAGCAAACCAATAATTTTCCTATAAAACAGGTAGTATTCACAAATCTGACGGGAATCTTGGTGGTGTCTACGGACATGTAAACTATTCATCTTATCTTTACTTCCTCCAGATCTGATACATTTGTTAGAATTTACTGTATGGTCTGGAATTCTTGAAAAACAGAGTCTTTGTCTTGTGTGTTTTCCAGGCAGAGGAAGAAGGTTATTTTGAAGCATTCAAAAATGAACTTGAAGCTTTCAAGTCAAGAGTCCGACTTTATTCTCGATCACCAAGTTTTCAGCCTATGACAGTTCAGAATCATGTGCCCCATTCTAATGTGGGATCTATAGGTTTGTTAGAATCCTTACCACAGGTAAGTTGGAAAAGTAAATACTTGTTTTGTTTTGTTTTTAAAGATCTACCTGTTTATCTGTCAGAGAGAAAGCTAGCGACATGCACAAGCAGGGGTGCAGTAGGCAGAGGGAGAAGCAGGCTCCCTGCCAATCAAGGAGCCTGATGTGGGGCTCAGTCCCAGGACTCTGGGATCACGACCCGAGCCCAAAGCAGACGCTTAACCAACTGGGCCACCCAGGCGCCCCTATTATTTGTTCATAAATTTTATACTACTTTTATACTACTCTTTGTTCTTACATGTGATGTATATGGGATCATTCTAAATATTCTTGCCTCAGAAGAAAATTCTTTCCTTTCATGCTTGTTTTGGGACTAAGTCTCTTGCATCTCTTGGGTATTTAGAGAGGCACCAGATTCCACTCATGGAAATGTAGAAGAGATGAGTTGTACCTAAGCACTCTCAAAGGCAGGTGTTACCTATTGATCATCTCAATCATGAACTTTGGCTTCTGGAGAACATCTCATTCTTAGCAAACTATACTGTTAAGTATTTCCTGGGTTGGGGTCGCAGGGTGAGGCAGTCAGATGATTGCCCAACTCTTGGTTTTGGCTTGGGTCATAATCTTGGGGTCATGAGATGGAGCTGGATGTCAGTGTGGAGTCTGCTGAAGTTTCTCTCTCTCTTTCTCTCTGCCCCACCCCCTAATCCACTGTACACTTGCACAGGCTCTCAGTCTTAAATAAAAAATTTTGTGTATAATAATATTATAAAATATAAATAAATAATAAATAATAAAATAAATAATAATAAAATTAATAAATAATAAATAATAATAAAATAAAATAAATAAAAAATCCAATTTTGGAATCCAAAAAATTGGAGGGAAAAAATTCTTAGGATGAATTAGCTTCAGAGCATATATCCAAGTAGGAACCAAGGTAATTTGTTCCATGAGTTTATTTAGTATTACCTTATGAAATTTTGGTGTTGCCTGGCAGAGGTAACATTTTTAATACATTAATGCACCTTCTGCTAAGCTGCTCTTGCTAGTAATGTCCACCAACCATTTGAGCCTCTGCTGCGAGATCTAGATAAAGCTGTGTTTCTAGCATGACAGGGGTTTTGTCAGAAGATTTAAATTACCACTAGAAAGTTGCTGCCCATGTTGATTTTAGTAGTGTTTTAATTGAGCCCAGTCATCCCTCATTTCCAGACACCAAGATTCTAAGACTAGCTTTAGCCAGTTCAGTCTGTTGTCTACACAGTGAAAAGGGCAGACTCAGTCAGGAGACAATGTGAGGAGAACCCTGTAGTTTTAAACTCATAAAATGGTAGGATTGAGATTTTCAATATCTACAGCTTATGTCTCTATAATTTCACCATTTGTGTTACATAAGTCATAGGCCAAAGCGACAATTAAGAAAAGCAATTGATAATATTCAACTCAGCCAAAAATCCTAATTCTCAAGGATAGAAATAATCAAGGTCTTGATTTTTACATAATTAGTAATACTTCCCCTCAGTTACATATATTAGTGGTATTCCCCCTCCATTTATCCTACAGAATATCTCTTAATGCTCTTTAAATATAGTAATGATTTTCTTTTCCATTCTTTGAGAAATAACCCACATGTAACTAGTCTTTCCAAGGGAATTTTATGACTGTAGGACAGTGTCAAGTCCAATATATGAAACTATAATTAAGATATCACGGAATGAATACAAAGGAAAAAAGAGACTTTGAAGGATGTTACTGGTTCTAAACATAAGAGGGAAAAGATAACCCATTAAAATATCCCAAGTGGCCTGTATTATCAACAAATTGCTTCTGGTTTGAGAGAAATAAGTTCTTACTGCACATATTCAGATAGCTGCCAAGTCTGCTGCTTGGCTTCCCTTGGTGAAATGGGGTTGGGGCTGTACAGTTTTGATGCTTTAAAGTTGCTGGTATTTTCAGGATTGTTGAGACTTAATTCATTTGTGCTAATTCCTCGTGGTTGGAGAAGTTGAGCATCCTAGTCTAGGCCTCCTGAGGGAGAGAAGGGCTGGATAAAATTTCAGCTAGATGAACAGAAGGACTAGACTGGGTGATGGCAGGCTTTTGGGAGAAAAGCTTTACCATAATTATATCCCATTTTTATTATATCACTTTATAGATTGTAAAACACTTTCAGGTGTTGTTTCATTTCATCTTCTCAAAAGCCCTGTGATTCATTTTCATTCATTTTTATGGGTGAATAAACTGCAGCTCAGGGAGGTTAAGCAGTTTGCCTGAATGACGAGGCTAATACTCCAGTCCTGGATTTCTGTCCTCCTTCACTGCTCATTCACCTGCACTAAGATTGTTGCTGAATCATGTACTAGAAACAGGACAGGAGACACAGTCATGTGCTCTTATAGAGACATAGGGACTGGGATGAGAAATGTGTTGAAAATGCTACTAGATGAAAAAATGGGGTAATTAGTGGCATTTAAGTGTAGACTAGGTTAGGCATGTGGATTGCTTTTTGCTGTTTTATTTTTATTTTTTTTTATTTCTTTTTTAATTTATTTATTTGTCAGAGAGAGAGGGAGAGAGAGCGAGCGAGCACAGGCAGACAGAGTGGCAAGCAGAGGCAGAGGGAGAAGCAGGTTCCCTGCCGAGCAAGGAGCCCGATGTGGGACCCGATCCCAGGACGCTGGGATCATGACCTGAGCTCTGTTTTAAGTCTCCATGTTGAGGTCTTACAGTTCTCAGGGAGATGGATGATAGTTCTGGAGGGCTCCAGCCCAGTCTTGGTAGAATAATTGTGAGCGCTGTTCTAAAGGCCTTTGGAATTAGGCTTTCATTGTCAGAAAAGGTCTTAGCCCAGTTTCTTTGGAGAATGGGATAATGTAATGAGAGCTTAGTAATTTTTTATAAAACTTAAATTGGCGTAACACTTCAGCTTTTTTTTTTTTTTTCAGTTGACAACAATCTTATGAAATAAGCAAATACCATCATTCTTAGTTTGAGAGAACCAAACCAAGGCCTCTTAGAGGTGTTGTAACAGTTACCTTAGGTTTATCCTATAGACCAGCTTTCAATTTTAGTAAATTGTGATGAGGAGGGGCACCTGGGTGGCTCAGTTGTTAAGTGGCTGCCTTCAGCTTGGGTCATGACCCTGGAGTCCTGGGATCCATTTCCTTCCTGCTCAGCCGGAAGCCTGCTTCTCCCTCTCACCTCCTCCCCCAGCCTGTGTTCCTGCTCTCTGTGTCTCTGTCAAATAAATACATAAAATCCTTAAAAAAAAATCTTGGGGCGCCTGGGTGGCTCAGTGGGTTAAGCCACTGCCTTCAACTCAGATCATGGTCTCTGTCCTGGGATCGAGCCCTGCATTGGGCTCTCTGCTGAGCGGGAAGCCTGCTTCCCCCCTCTCTCTGCCTGCTGCTCTGCCTACTTGTGATCTCTCTCTCTCTGTCCAATAAAATTTTTTTTTTTTAATCTTTAAAGAAAAAAATCTTGAGTAGTTTTCTCTGTAGGGACTGCATTACATTGGTGGTAGAGGTAGGGTTAGAACTGAGGTCCAGAGGCGCGTGGGCAGCTCAATGGGTTAGGCCTCTGCCTTCGGCTCAGGTCATGATCTCAGGGTCCGGGGATCAAGCCCTGCATCATGGTCTCTGCTCAACAGGGAGCCTGCTTCTCCCTGCCTCTGCCTGCTTGTGATCTCTCTTTCAAATAAATAAATGGAATCTTAAAAAAAAAAAAATATATATATATATATATATGTGTGTGTGTGTGTGTATGTATATATATATGTGTGTGTGTGTGTGTGTGTGTGTGTGTGTGTATATATATATATATATATATATATATATAAAATAAGAGCTGAGGTCCAGCATTGCTGTAGTATTCTGGACCTCAGTTATTGGGACCACTGCCTTCATCAGGACTGGATGGGAAAATAATCTGGCTTCTTGTTAGCTTCTGGACTTTTACAAATAATGGAATCACAACGTATTGTACTTGATTAAAAGAGGATCTTTTGAAAACCGTGCCTCCCTTTGGGATGGGAAAGTTTAAGACATCTATCCCGTTTGGACTGTTTTCCTCATTGGTGTTCATTAAATACAATAAACAAATGAAACCAGGTGATAATGGTGGTACAAACGAGTAGCTAGCAGACAGA
Source organism: Mellivora capensis (assembly GCA_004024625.1). Classification (NCBI taxonomy): domain Eukaryota; kingdom Metazoa; phylum Chordata; class Mammalia; order Carnivora; family Mustelidae; genus Mellivora; species Mellivora capensis. Next base: position 16,567 of record PISX010011858.1, on the reverse strand, counting down.
TATTTGGAACAACTGAATAGGTAAAATTGAAGGTCCTGGGTCTTAAGGGCTTATGTCCCTGGTCATGGTGCTTTAGTAAATAATAGTTTTATTTCTAGCTTTAGAAATATAGAGATAAGGTATTTATGAGTTTAAAAAATAAAGAAAATCCAAATTAAAATGTTTTTATTCTCAATTTTTAAAATGTGGATCTAAGTACCTCTCAAAAGATTTTCTCACTTGAGTTTGTTTTTAACCTTTGAAAAAACAAAATAGACTCTGAAGGTAGCTATAATTTTTACTTGGTAAATGCATTTTTTTCCTTATTTTTCAAGTGTTTTGCATTTTTTATATTTACTGTTGTAATTAGATAGTAATTTGCAAAATGCATTGCCACCTTAAAGCCATATTTATCTTTTAAATTGTCAGTTGCTTTGTACATATAATTACGTGGAAGATGTACCCTTATATGATTAAATAATTTAAATTGCAAGCTTTGTTAAAAGGAAGAAAAAGTGTTTATCCCAGTTTAATTTTTTACATATAGCTTTCTGGTTTTGTCACATCCTCTTTGATCAAGTGGTCCAGTCTGTTTTCTTTATACTTGGGTTTCAACCCAAATTTGTCTTCAGGGTCCATTTTCTTTCCCTCCTACTTTACTTTTGCCATACTGCCGAGACAGAGACTGTGTGAAACTGAGTATGTAATTGTGTACAGTGGCATAAAACTATTATCCATTGTTTCTTCCTTATATTCTTTTTTTTTCTTTCCAGAATCCAGATTATCTTCAGTATTCTGTCAATACAGCTCTTTGCAGCTTAAACTCAGTGGTACATAAAGAAGATGATGAATCCAAAATGATGGACACTGTATGATTTGGTTAAGACTGCTGAGGCCAAGTGCTATTTTGTTACAAGAAAGGAAGAACTTGGCTATTTTCTTGACACTTTCATGGGTGCTGCACTTTATTTTTGTTCGGTTTTGATGGGAGGGGAAAAAAGAGTACTGAAACGTTTTGTAAAATTTTTTTAATGTGCTGCTAGGTTTTTTTGTTTGTTTGTTTGTTTGTTTTTTTGGGAAGAGAGGAGTGGTCCCATGTTGCAGGAAGTCAAACTGGACTCTTTTTTTTTTTTTTTTTTTTGGCTACTAAATTTGCCTTTAATCTTACTGTTCTCAGTTTTGGAATCAAAGTATGAAAATCTGCACAAATGCAATGTTTACAAGAAGAACTGGTTGATTCTAGGAGGCATCTGCTACAGTCTCTTTTTATGTGGATATGTATATGTCCTACTCTACAAAAATGATTAAAGATAAAAATGTACTTGTATCCTACTGCAAATTTCGCTGTCAGGTCTGGTGTTGCATCATAGTAAAAGCAATAAATCAGTAGTTGATAATCTACTAAATAAGCTGGGTGGTAAAAATTAAAACAAAGTCTTTTCCCTTTAAAATAATACTACATTTGTATTTTCGACACCATCAGTTAAATCCTTGACTATAATATCATTTTTATATGGATACTGACTTTATCCCCTATGTATTCTCAAAACTGTATTACTTAGAAGTTAATTTTACTCTGTTGACCTTTTAATATTAAGGGTTATAGTAATATAAAAAGTGATAAAGCTAATACAGATTTTTTTTAATAAGATCAAGTTCGAGCTCACTCTTAGTTTCTTTACTTGACATAGTCTGGGATCTCTCAGGGAACAAGTTTTAAAAAGAATACTAATGGCCTGTAAGAACAAATAGGAAACATAATCTGATTTTTAAAATCGTGGTTGTTTCATTCAGAAGTAACCCAAGGACTTTTTTAAAAGGCAGGAGAAATCTTGAAGACCCAACTGCCTCGAGCTGCCAACTCCTTACTTCTAAGAATTTGGTGATCGTTGTCAGTAATGATGGCTTTTACTACATTTGTCATTTCTGTCATTAGATCAGTTACCATAGAATGCTTCTGAGTTTACTGTTTCCCATAGAATTCATTTCAGATGTGCCAGGGTGTTTGAGGGTTCATTTGGAGTTAGAGGACAGTGCTAATTACGGTTTTATCCTTATTACTGAGGGTTCATCTTCTGACTTAGGGGAACATGGGCTTTGGTGTGTATTGAGTATAGTCTTTGGCTCAGTCCCATTTAGAGTAGCAGCACACATTTGGAAGACAGCTCACTGGGATTGGGAGTACATGTCTCAATTTGAGAAACCAGATAATACTAAGGGACCCATACCGTGATCAGACCTGTGACCGTGGCCTCATTTGCACCTTGTGTTCACTGAGGTGATAACGGCACGTGATACCCATAGAAATGGACTGGAATTATTGAATCATACTTCTGTAACATCACCATCTTCCTGGTTTTCAGAATAAAACTTTTTGTGCTTTTGATAAAAATATATACTCTATAATAAAATGTTTGACTAATTTATATGGTAGTATTCATCAGCCTGTACTTTTTTTTTAAACTAATGACCTAGTTATAGAAGGTTTGTTTTTGTTTTGTTTTCCTGTTCTGGAGTAAGCTCTTGTTTTTCCCTTCTTGTCAAATAGAGATTGGACACAGGAGTGAAATCCCCAATTTCACAGAAATGTTACTGGAGACATTACTTTCCTCATTCCTCAACTTCACCTTTCCCCAGGATCTTCCTGGAAGCACCCAAATTGTTTTGAATCTCTTTTGCCTTCTCTAAGTTAGAGGTATTAATGACCAAGTACTGGGAGGAAAGAAATGACCAACAAACTGAGTAAATTACTCCTGAAGGTTTTTTTGGTTGTGTTCTCTGAAACAGGAATTACTGAAGAACTGTTTAAGATGTGGTTATGTTTTTTTACCTTCAAAGGGAAGCATTCTGTGTTGTGTATGTACATGCAATTGCGTTTACTCTGGGAGCCCCGGATTAATGCCGTGATTTGCACTTAGACTGATGTATTTAGCAGTACTTTAGCACTGAACAGTAAATTGACATCCTTTTTATTTGTGTTTATTTTTCTTTAGTACTAAGAACTACCCCTTTTAGAAAGATGTCCTCTTTTGTTTTTGTTTTTTTTAAGATTTTATTTATTTATTTGACAGACAGAGATCACAAGTAGGCAGAGAGGCAGGCAGAGAGAGAGGAGGAAGCAGGCTCCCTGCTGAGCAGAGCGCCCGATGCGGGGCTCGATCCCAGGACCCTGAGATCATGACCTGAGCCGAAGGCAGAGGCTTTAACCCACTGAGCCACAGCCGCCCCGTCTCTTTCCTGTTTCTTAACAAATAATAAGAATCTTACACTAAGCAAAGGGATAATTCATATTTCAGATTGAATTTTGCTGGGCTGTCCAGACAGATGAAATGTCCCAACAGATGAATGAAATATCTTTGACATCAGAGTAGCCATCAAAGATTCTGATTTCTTTTGATAAAATTAATCTTCTAATAAAATCTTTAATTTTTTAAAAAATTAACTAGCTACCACTTCATCTGTTGCCTGTTAACTTGGTGTCATTTTATCCGTGAGAGTGGAGACAATTCTGATCTAAAAATTGGGGCATCTGCCTTCGGCTCAGGTCATGATGCCGGGGTCCTGGGAGCGAGCCCCGTATCGGGCTCCCTGCTCAAAGACTCCTTCTCCCTCTCCCACTCCTCCTGCTTGTGTTCCCTCTCTCTCTGTGTCTCCCTGTGTCAAATAAATAAAATCTTAAAATACTGATCTAAAATTAGTCTCTAGGAGTTAGATGAGCAACATTCTCATCCAGTTATACCATTAATGGGCTCTTACCAGTTTTGCATCAACTCATAATGTTCCTAACTTCTCTTCAGGAAAATTGGATGTTCTTTTAGATTAACATTCCTGTTCCCATTTTAAAAGTGAATTAACGTGCTGTCCAAAGAACATGAGTCTGGTTTAATAAGTGGATTTACTTACAGGATGAGAAAATTGATTGTGGGTTTAGGCAGTGATCCTGAATTTAACCTTGGGCCATTTTCAGAGAAAAAGAATTGTGAATATACTGTTCTCAAGATCCGTCATGGATTTCAGTTCTTAAATTGATGTGGGGATGGAGATGTATATGTCAGATTTAAGGTCAGACTGTTCATTTCAGCTTTATCACTGTATCATATGCATTTTAAAGATTCCTAAAATCCTTTGCATCCGTTTCCCATCTCTAATAGATACTGTGTACCATTTCACAGGTCTCCAAGAAGCGGACTCATGGAATAAGTATTTGCTTGCTTACTCCATAAGGTGATGGGGGCATGGTTACAAAAATGAATAAACGTCGATTATGAATTGCTTAGCATTTAATAATGAAGTCAAAAACATTCTCATAAGCCTTGAAGAATTAGACTTGAAGTTTTTTCTGAGTATGAAAATGATAAAAAATTCTTGCATCTTTCCCCTGGTTTCTTAAAACAGCATGATTTTTTTTTTTTAAGATTTTATTTATTTACTTTACAGAGAGAGAGAGAGAGAGAGAGATCACAAGTAGGCAGAGAGGCAGGCAGAGAGAGAGAGGGAAGCAGGCTCCTCGCTGAGCAGAGAGCCCGATGCGGGTCTTGATCCCAGGACCCTGAGATCATGACCTGAGCTGAAGGCAGAGGCTTAACCCACTGAGCCACCCAGGCGCCCCAGCATGATTCTTTTCAAACACTTAAGAGTCCTTTGGTAAATACGAAACATCAGCAAATTGATTTATTTTGTTAAAACCCTTCCAAAGTGCAATTTGGCGTTAACAGTTTAACTTTACTCAGTGCTAGATCTATGGAAAAACTGTTGATCATTAGTGAGTTAAAAAACCAAACCAAACACCAGAGTGGGGTATGCACTCTACAAAGCATATTGGCTTTTACTGTGTATTAAAATTTTTAAACTAATAACTTCGAAAATCAAAATCTTGAGTCACAAAACTGAGAAAGCTGTTTCTTTTGATGAGAAGACACAACTTACGTGTTTTGTTTTGAAAGATTTTATTTATTTACTTGACAGCACAAGTAGAGCGGCAGGCAGAAGGAAAGGGAGAAGCAGGCTCCCTGCTGACCAGAGCACCTGATGCGGGACTTGATCCCAGGACCCTGGGATCATGACCTGAGCCGAAGGCAGATGCTTAACCAACTGGGTCACGCAGGTGCCCTACAACTTAACATGTTTTAAAATACAAATTTATTCTTGCTGTTGGTTGCAGGTATTACAGCAATTTAACCTTCAGTCTATAATTACCATGATTTGTTAACATAGGTAAGTTTTGTCACAAACTATGGAGTGTCCAAAATAGTTTGCTGGGTGTGCCATTGTAAGTACCTGGGGGAGAAGTAGCTGTGGGCTGGGGCTCAGAAACTTGAGCATCTTATCTATTTCAAATGAGATTAAGAAAATCTGTGGATGGTACAGCTAGTTTGCATTTCCCACAGCACCTCTGTTTATGGGAAGTATACCAAAGTAACTGTGGTGTTCTGGAAAGTAGGAAAGGGTTAAGGAACTGTCCTTAGCCTTCCAGGATGGTGGCTCTACGGAGCCATGGCATTCAGCTCTAGCAGATTTCCAAGTGGCACCTAAATCATCACGATGGCGTTGAGCAGGATGAGCCCCCAGCAATGACAGCCCTCATCAGAATTGTCTCCACTCTCACTCTTACTTGCTTTAATAAAGGAAAAAAATTGTGCAGGCATTACCCAAAGTAATAGGAGTATGTGCATAACTTTGGGTGAAGTGTTTTGGGGGTAGGGAGGGAATGGTCACAGGGAAGAAGTCTTTAATTTTCAAAGCCATGTTCTTATACCCCTCTTGTTGATTTTCAGATCTGCGTGTAAGGCCAGTGTGCTGGCAATCTTACAGCAGGAGATACAGCTTTGAATGAAACCAGCCTGGGTGCCGCTGTACAACAGTTAGTAGAGCGCAGTCACCAGTTTAGAAGTCGGGGAGACACCAGGGCATTAGAACAGAGGCTGGGATGGAATGGGCCCTGTGGAATACTGGAGAGAGTAACACCCACAATTCTCAAGGGTAGTTTTATTGTAATATGTTAATATTCGTGTATGCCTGGTAACCCAGTGATAATTCATGAGCTTACTAGTTTACAACAGTTTTAAAAAGCACATTAACATTCAAGTAAGGCATCACAAAGTTTTGTAAAGAATTAAATGTGTCCTATAATCCTTTTTTAAAGCCTTGGTCCTTTCTGAAAGATCAACATTACATTTTTATAAATCAAAAGAAAAGCTTTTCCCCCCACAAAATACACAACCACTTGATGGCATTTCATTTTAAGTGCCCGGGATAACATGAGCCAGACGTTCAAAGGCAGCTATTAACAGCTTGTACGAGGACTTGTTGCGCTGGATTTAGCACCAAGTAGAGGAAGAGTAAATAGGCCAGTGAAGACGTAGTTGCGTTTCTCCTCCACCTCTCTTTGCCCCACTCTTCTTACCAGGCCACAGGACAGAAGCCTGCATCCTTGTTGCCCCACTAAGAGAGCAAATCATCTTCACTTTTAAATGGCTACCTAACGTACCACACAGGCAGAGGTCTCTCCCTGCCGGAAGATGAGGTGGTGGGGACGCGAGCAGGTGTCCACTGCTTTGATCAGCAAATGGATTAGTAAATCCTTTTAACTGCTACTAATTCTGATTGTTTACTAATTGGTTGTTACCTGCCAAGGGAATTCTCCCCAGGCGTACCTGATTCTACTTCTGAGGACCAAGAATACTACTTTACTTAGGAGCATGGGTTTTCTTTTCTTTTCGTACTTTGAGATCTTACACAGTGATCAAAAAGAGGAACGGGCAAGTAGATCCTAAAGCACATAGTTCTTAACCTGAGAATTTTCCTATATGCTGATGTAATAATTTTATAGCAGACTGAAAATTCTGAGTAAACTGAAGGTTTAACAACACAATAAATACAGTATATATGGCCAAGCCTACAAGTTTCTTAGTGTAAAGGCAGCAGTGAATTTGGATCCTGAACCTAATCTGCATATCTAGTTGTTTGTTTTCTAGAATTTGAAAGGCATAGTGTCTCACAAAATCATGTACCACAATGCTAATGATGCTGCGTTTTTTGGCATCAGTCTACACACATTTCTCTAATAAGATGCTTTACCAAGTGATGTGAAATTTTTTTTAGCTTTTCCAGAAAAATAAGAAAAATTTTATCAACCACTTTTCTGAACAAAAGTTACACTACTACCAATTGCTCTTTTAATTATCCTCTAGAAGATTTTTCCAAAGTTAAGACATCTGATGCTTTTTTAATTGCACGCTGATAGAAGGTATCTGGGTAGAACACACTAGACCAAAAGAATCTTAGTATCAGACTCATTTGACACATCCTTAGTTTCCAGAATAAAATCAGTGGAAGTGAAACTAGTATAATTGTCAAAGAATTCATACATGCCAGTCTCAGAACAAGGAGCTCCTAAATGCACAGGCGAGGAATCCCTGCTCGTTTTACTGGTCATGTGAACTTTTCCTCATGGAGTAACTGATGCTTTCTGGTTCATCTGTGGAACTTTTGTTTGCAGGAAAGCATAGACATAGGGCCAGATCTTGTCAGTTTCTGTTCCAGAGAAGGTTTCCAACACTCCCTTTTTCCTAAAGATGACAAAAAACAAAACAAAAAAAACCACAAACAAAAACAAAAAACCAGGTCTGACTTTGTCTGATGACCTCTTTCAAAGTGATCCCCGCCCCCCGCCCCGGAGAAACTACTCAAATCTTGAGTCGTATTAGAATACTTCCAAAATCAAACAGAGTATTAGTCAAATGTTTAACTAGACAGACAAGGCAAAAGTGTCAGAAACAAAACAAAATTTGAAGGTGTTACTACTGCTAACAAAGCCATGCCCCTAAGCAGCATCGTATCACATACTTGTCATAAACCCATACTTTTCTATTTTAATTTTTTTAAAAGAGTGCTAATTTTTATTTTTTAAAAGATCTTATTTATTTGACAGAGAGGGAGCACAAGTAAGCAGAGCATCAGGCAGAGGGAGAGGGAGAAGCAGGCTCTGCTGAGCAGGGAGCCCGATGCAGGGCTCCATCCCAGGACCCTGGGATCATGACCTGAGCCAAAACTGAGAGTCAAACGCTTAACTAACTGACTGAGTCACCCAGACACCCCAACAGTAGGAGTTCCTTAAAATTAAGTCTTAATTAATTAATCTCTTAATCCCTCCAAATTTTATAAGGTATCATAGAGGAATGCTTTTGTCCTCAGGGAAGCCTCTGAAAATCAAGTGAAAGGTTGCAGAGCAAAGACTGATGCTGTTTGTGGAAAGAAACCAGAGTTCCTCGGGTGCTCTTGGGCACACTTAAAGACACTGTGTGTGAGTTGGGGGAGGACGGCAAGCAGGAGGAGGAATGCCAGAACCTCTGGAAGGAGAGTGTGTTCCGAAAAGCAGCCCTGGGATTCTGACTGCTTACCACCTTACCCCAAGGGGTAGAGACATTGGCAGCTGGTAATGCAGCCACCCATACCAGTCTGGCTTGGGGAAAAATGGAGAAACACAATAGGAGACACCATAAAAACAGTTTTTATTGCCATTTCCCTCAAAATTCGAAAGAGGAAAAAAATAAAGCTAAGCAAAAAGTAGGAAGCATAACCAAGTATTAGGAAGTGGTCTTGTTGGGACGCCTGGGTGGCTCAGTTGGTTAAGCAGCTGCCTTCGGCTCAGGTCATGATCCCAGCGTCCTGGGATCGAGTCCCACATCGGGCTCCTTGCTCGGCAGGGAGCCTGCTTCTCCCTCTGCCTCTGCCTGCCACTCTGTCTGCCTGTGCTTGCTCTCTCTCCCTCTCTCTCTGACAAATAAATAAATAAAATCTTAAAAAAAAAAAAAAAAAAGGAAGTGGTCTTGCAAGTGGGTAAGCAGACAAAGCCTAGGGTGTCTGATGGACCCCGTGTTTGGAAGCCTACTACCAGTTTGGAGATCTGGGCTGTTACTTTACTTTCAAACATACAGTATTATCAATGAAATAAGGAATCTGAGCCTTAGAAAAGATTACAGGAGGTATTATATTTAAAACCCTGAGCGGTCCTATTTTGCAACTGACCATTTCCGTAAGCCACAGGACACAAGTGAAACTAAAATCTAGGTTTACCATTGCAAGCCAATGCCTTTCTCTACTGATCACAGACTGTACTTACTAGACGCCCAAATTCACATCATTTTTTTAAAAAACTCTCCTCCCCCACCCACTGTGTGGGGTTTGAACTCAGGACCCTGAGATCAAGAGTTGTGTATGCTCCACCCACTGAGCCAGCAAGGTGCCTCTCACATCATCATCTTCTGTTAAGAATCACTTAACAGGGACGCCTGGGTGGTTCAGTTGGTTGGACGACTGCCTTTGGCTCAGGTCATGATCCCGGAGACCCGGGATCGAGTCCCGCATCGGAGTCCCGATTCCGCGGGGAGTCTGCTTCTCCCTCTGACCTTCTCCTCGCTCATGCTCTCTCTCACTGCCTCTCTCTCAAATAAATAAATAAAATCTTTAAAAAAAAAAAAAAAAAAAAAGAATCACTTAACAGTGATCCTCAAGCCACAAAGAAGTCATTGTGTGGAATGTTCCGAGGGCCAGCACAGCTTGCCCATAGGTCACCACTTCATCTATGAGGTAAGGACCTGTAAAATGAATCTATATAAAGACTTTATAGAGTATAAAAGGAGATGCCATTTCATCCTTGACTTTGTTCTCTGAAGAACAATCTCGAGCTGGAAAGAAGCACCATAATGCTTTACAAGATCATGTCTCAGCTCAAACCGAGAAAACCTACACCCTGAAAGGATTTACTGTTGGATCCAGATGTGTTGTGTGGTCAAGTCTAAGAAACACATGGTCTGGGCGCCTGGGTGGCTCAGTGGGTTAAAGCCTCTGCCTTCAGCTCAGATCATGATCTCAGGGTCCAGGGATCGAGCCCCGCATCGGGCTCTCCACTCAGTGGGGAGCCTGCTTCCTCCTCTCTGCCTGCCTCTCTGCCTACTTATGATCTCTGTCAAATAAATAAGTAAAATCTTAAAAAAAAAAAAAGAAAGAAAGAAACACATGGTCTAAGTATGAGACTCTGGAAATGCCTGAAGGAGGCACAAGGGTTTTGAACCTTTCAAATGGCACGGAGGAGATCGTGAACCCTGAGAACGTCTGGAATGGCATACCCAAATTGAGTAAGAGTCCGTTTGAGGCTCTATTCCAAACGGGGCGGGGGGGGGGGGGATCTTTACTTCATGTTCGGATGACACTACAACTGAAGGAAAGGGGTCTGCAGGTGATACTGATTTAACACGGGCCCATGGATGGCGCCAGTCAGCCAGGAGCAGCTCTTAAACAAGTGGTGTCTCACCCAGACTGACAGAGCATTTGTGCAAGTCAAGAGCATGGAATCACAAGAAGCTGTCGTTTTTGAGAACTTTGATATGCACTGAAAACCAAATAGATCGCAGGGTGACAATGCGATGTATTTATAGGGCTGCTGCTGTATATGTGGACCCGGGATCTTTCTTCTCCCTCTAAATGTGTTATGGTCCTTATCAGGAGGATTTATTTTGCTAAACAATTTGCTAACATATTACTCAAATTACAAAAAAAACACAAAAACCCAAAACCAAAAAACCCAAACACTATTTTTGTTTCTTTTGAATATAGTGTTTGCAAAGTCACAAGTGAGTGCATTACCGAGGGCACAAGTGCAGGAACCTATCCAACCTGAAAGCTGTCCCTGGATGGACATCTGTCATTTTCATTTCTCCGTAATAAAACCAGTCTCACCTACAGGTCCCCGTAAGAGTAACAGCCTCATGCTATTTGTTAGCACAGACCTAATCACTCTGTCTCACTGCTGAAATGCTAAATGTCTTAAAATGTTTTAAACGAACAATGCTGATTACCATCGAAATTGTTGCAAATACCACTTTTCAGGTTTTGGGTAAGCCCAGCCTTAGCTCTACATGCCGGAGTTTAGAAGGAAAACTTCAACTCATGACAAGAGGGAGCAAAAGCTGGAAGCCTGGAAAGACTAGGGTTTCTCCTGGGGCACCTGGGTGGACGAGTCGGTTAAGCGTCTGCCTTCCCAGAGTCCTGGGATCGAGTCCTGCTATCAGGCTCCCTGCTCAGTGGGGAGTTTGCTTCTCCCTCTGCCCTTCCCTCGCCCTGCTCGTGCTCTTTCTCTCTTCTCTTCTCTCTCAAATAAAATCTTAAAAAA